>SJXQ01010688.1:536101-778655 GCA_006408695.1 Aepyceros melampus | reverse complement strand
GTGTTGGGTGCATATGTATTTATAATTGTTATATCTTCTTGGATTGATCCTTTGATCATTATTTAGTGGCCTTCTTTCCACAGCCTTTGTTTTAAAGTCTATTTTATTGGATATGAGTATTGTTACTCCTGCTTTCTTTTGGTCTCTATTTTCATGTAATATCTGTTTCCAGCCCTTCACCTTCAATCTGTATGTGTCTGTTGTTCTGAGGTGGGTCTATTGTAGGAAGCATATATAAGGGATCTTATTTTTATATCCATTCAGCCAGTCTTTGCCTTTTGGTTGGGCATTCAACTCATTTACATTTAAGGTAATTATTGATAAGTATGATCCCATTGCCACTTACTTTACTGTTTTGGGTTCGGGTTTATACTCCCTTTTTGTGTTTCCTGTCTAGAGAATATCTTTTAGCATTTGTTGGAGAGCTGGTTTGGTGGTGTTGAATTCTCTCAGCTTTTGCTTGTCTGTAAAGCTTTTGATTTCCCCTTCATATTTGAATGATATCTTTGCTGGGTACAGTAATCTGGTCTGTAAGTTATTTTCTTTCATCAGTTTAAGTATCTCTTGCCATTCCCTTCTGGCTTGAAGAGTTTCTATTGAAAGATCTGCAGTTATCCTTATGGGAATCCCCTTGTGTGTTATTTGTTGTTTTCCCTTGCTGCTTTTAATATTTATTCTTTGTGTTTGGTCTTTGTTAATTTGATTAATATGTGTCTTGGGGTGTTTTGCCTTGGATTTATCCTATTTGGAACTCTCTGGGTTTCTTGGACTTGAGTGAGTATTTCCTTCCCCATTTTAGGGAAGTTTTCTACTATTATCTCCTCAAGTATCTTCTCATGGTCTTTCTTTTTGTCTTCTTCTGGGACTCCTATAATTCGAATGTTGGAGCATTTCATATTGTCCTGGAGGTCTCTGAGATTGTCCTCATTTCTTTTAGTTAGTTTTCCTTTTTTCCTCTCAGATTCATTTATTTCTACATTATATCTTCTATTTCACTAATCCTCTCTTCTGCCTCTGATATTCTACTATTTGTTGCCTCCAGAGTGTTTCTGATCACATTTATTGCATTATTCATTATATATTTGCTCTTTTTTTTATTTCTTCTAGGTCCTTGTTAAACCTTTCTTGTATCTTCTCAATCCTTGTCTCCAGGCTATTTATCTGTGACTCCATTTTGATGTCAAGATTTTGGATCATTTTCACTATTAATACTCTGAATTCTTTCTCAGGTAGATTCCCTATCTCTTCCTTGTTTGCTTGGTTTGGTTGGCATTTCTCCTGTTCCTTTACCTGCTGGATATTCCTCTTTCTCTTTATCTTGGTTATATTGCTGCATTTTCTGTGGCCTTTCTATATTCTGGAAATTTGTGGAGTTCTCTTTAATATGGAGTTTCCTCACTGTGAGTGGGGTTTTATCAGTGGCTTGTCAAGATTTCTTGGCTAGAGAGGCTTGTGATGGAGTTCTGCTGGGTGGAGCTGGATTTCTTCTCTCTGGTGTGCAATGGAGTGGCCAGTAATGGGTTATGAGATGTCAATGGTTTTGGAGTAACTTTGAGCTGCCTGTATATTGAAGCTCAGGTATGTGTTCCTGTGTTGCTGGAGAATTTGCATGGTGTGTCTTACTCTGGAACTTGTTGGACCTTGCGTGGTACTTGGTTTCAGTGTAGGTATCGAGGCATTTGATGAGCTCCTATCAATTAATGTTCCCTGGATTCAGGAGTTCTCTGATGTTCTCAAGATTTGGACTTGAGTCTCCTGCTTCTGGTTTACAGTTTTATTTTTGCAGTAGCCTCAAGACTTCTCCATCTATACAGCACCGATGATAAAACATCTAGTTTAAAGATGAAAAGTTTATCCACATTGAGGGACACCCAGAGAAGTTCACTTAGTTACATGGAGAAGAGAAGAGGGAGGGGGTAGTTAGAGGTGACTGGAATGAGATGAGGTGGGATCAAAAGGGGAGATAACAAGCTAGTCAGTAGTCACTCCCTTATGTGCATCCTCAGTCTGGACCATTCAGAGTTGTTCATGGAGTTATACAGGGAAGAAGAGAGGGAGGAAGTAGACAGAGGTGGCCAGGAGGATAAAAGAGGGAAATGAAAAGAAGAGAGACAGATCCAGCCAGTAACCAGTTCCCTAAGTGTTCTTCACCATCTGGAACACACAGAGATTCACAGAGTTTGGTAGGTAAGAGAAGGGGGAGGGAAGAGACAGAGGCCACCTGGTGGAGAAAAAGGAGAGTCCAAAGGAGAAGAGAGTAGTCAAGCCAGTAATCTAGCTCTCAGTTAAAATTGGATACTAAAGATTGGGTTTTTAAATGTACAAAATTGACAACAAATACCAAAGAGCAAAGATTAAAAGTCTAGAGTAGAGTTTGGATTTTCAAAAATACAATATTAAAGAAAAGAAGAAGAAGAAGGAAAAAAAAAAAGCCACAAGAATTATTAAAAAAAAAAAAAAAAAACCACCAGAAAAAAGTATATACAGCATTTGCTCTAAAAATAGTTTTCTTTTTTTTTTTTTTGAAAGGTAATAGTGGGTTATAAAAATAAAAATTTAAAGAGAAATAGGGGACTTAAAATTTTAAAAAGGTTTAAAAAAATGAGGAAAAAGAAAAGCAAAATCAATCACACAACAATATCAACCAAAAAAAAAAAAAAGAGGGAAAAGAAAAGCAAAATCAATCATACAGCAATATCAACAACAACAAAAAATGATCGTAAAAATAGTCAAGATATATCTGGCCCTTTCTCTGGTGTTGCGGGCGGTGTTAGGTCACTTCCAAGGCGGTTCCCTCTGTTTAACTTCTCTTTGTTGGTCTCCAGTGTCTGACTTCCACCCTGTCACAGAGCGGGTAGTGGTACACTTTTTTTTTTTTTTTTTTTAGGCTCACTTGTTCAGTCGTGCTGTCGGGAGGAAGGGATGCTGCATACAAATAACACTGGCATGTGTTTGCAGTGTCTCAGCCTCCTGGGCCTGCCCCTGCTTGTGGCGCACACCACTCAGGATCTAAGTTGCTCTCTGGGAAACATCTAAGGCCATCCCTAGGCTGCATGCACCTCCCCAGTCTAAGCCGCTCAGGCTTGGCGTTCAGGTAGACCAGAGGCACAGGTTTGATTGGGCCTGCCTTTTGTGCCCTTCCCAAGTCCAAGTAGCTCAGGTGTTTGATGAGTGCAATCACTGCGCCTTGTCGCCTTTCCCGTCTCTGCTGCTCAGTTTTCTGGGTGTATCGCTGGTGTCCCTTCTCTGGCAGCTGATGAGTGTCCATAACCCCCAGAAGACTTAGTTAGCAAAGAAGCCTGTTTGCATTTTGGTATGTAATGTCTCTCTTGGGCTGTGATTGCCCCCTTCCAGCCCTTACGGCACAGGCTGCCTGTTGCCAGAGGGGGATGGTCTGCAGCCAGCTAGTTCTGTTCCGTCCTTTGTTCTTTGCGCTGTCCTGGTGGTGTCTTATGTTTGAAATTTTCCCGTGGTGGCTATCCCACAGTCTGGTTTGCTAGCCCAAGTTAGTTCGCTCTGTTACGTGCGGGGCATTCCGGCCTGAATCTTACAAAGCACTGCATCTCCCGCCTCCCAGGCCTCCCTGCCCAGCCCCCACTTGCTAGTGGCAGATGCAGGCATCTGCGCTGCTTATCCACTGGGGGAGTTACTGTTGGGCTCGTAGTCTGTTGGTTTTAATTATTTATTTATTTTCCCTTCCTGATATGTTGTCCTCTGTGCTTCCAAGGCTTCCCACAGACTTGGCAGTAAGACTGTTTCCTCTCTTCTTAGATTCCCTTCCCGGGATGGAGCTCCCTCCCTACCTCCTTTGTCTCCTTTTTTGTCTATTATGTTTTTTCCTACCTGTTTTTGAAGACAACAATCTGCTTTTCTGGGTGCCTAATGTCCTCTGCCAGCATTCAGAAGTTGTTTTGTGGAATCTACTCAGTGTTGAAATGTTCTTTTGACGAATTTGTGAGGAAGAAAATGGTCTCTCTGTCCTACTCCTCTGCCATCTTAGGACCGACCCCCAAAAAACTCCATTTCTTAAAATAAATGGAGTACCATCATGGTCAACAAAAGAGTCTGAAATGCAATACTTGGATGCAATCTCAAAAATGACAGAATGATCTCTGTTCGTTTCTAAGTCAAACCATTCAGTATCACAGTAATCCAAGTCTATGCACCAACCAGTAACATTGAAGAAGCTAAAGTTGAACGGTTGAAGACCTACAAGACCTTTTAGAACTAACACCCCCAAAAAATGTCATTTTTATTATATGGGACTGGAATGCCAAAGTAGGAAGTCAAGAAATACCTGGAATAACAGGCAAATTTGGCCTTGGAATATGGAAAGAAAAAGGGCAAAGACTAATAGAGTTTTGCCAAAAAAATGCATTGGTCATAGCAAACACCCTCTTCCAACACAAGAGAAGACTCTACACATGGATATCACCAGATAGTCAACACCAAAATCAGATTGATTATATTCTTTGCAGCCAAAGATGGAGAAGCTCTATAGAGTCAGCAAAAATAACTCTGAGAGCTGACTGTGGCTCAGATCATGAACTCCTTATTGCCAAACTGAGATGTAAAATGAAGAAAATAGGGAAAAACCACTAGACCATTCAGGTATGACCTAAATCAAATCTGCTATAATTATACAGTGGAAGTGAGAAATAGATTTCAGGGAATATCTGATAGAATAGAGTGCCTGATGAACTATGGAGTGAGGTTCATGACATTGTACAGGAGACTGGGATCAATACCATTCCCATGGAAAAGAAATGCTAAAAAGCAAAATGGCTTTCTGAGGAGCCCTTACAAATAGCTGTGAAAAGAAGAGAAGCAAAAAGCAAAGGAGAAAAGGAAAGGTATAAACATCTGAATGCAGAGTTCCAAAGAATAGCAAGGAGATATGTGAAAGGCTTCCTCACAGATCAATACAAAGAAATAGAGGAAAACAACAGAATGGGAAGGGCTAGAGATGTCTTCAAGAAAATTAGAGGTACCAAGGGACCATTTCATGCAAAGATGGGCTTGATAAAGGACAGAAATGGTCTGGATCTAACAGAAACAGAAGATATAAGAAGAGGTGGCAAGAATACACAGAAGAACTGTACTAAAAAATCTTCATAACCAAAATAATCACGATGGTATGGTCACTCACCTAGAGCCAGACATCTTGGAATGTGAAGTCAAGTGGGTCTTAGAAAACATCACTATGAACAAAGCTAGTGGAGGTGATGGCATTCCAGTTGAGCTATTTCAAATCCCGAAAAATGATGCTGTGAAAGTGTTGCACTCAATATGTCAGCAAATTTGGAAAACTCAGCAGTGGCCACAGGACTGGAAAAGGTCAGTTTCCATTCAATCCCAAAGAAAGGCAATGGCAAAGAATGCTCAAACTACCATGCAACTGTACTCATCTCCCACGCTAGTCAAGTAATGCTCACAATTCTCCAAGCCAGGCCTCAGCAATACATGAACCATGAATTTCCAGATGTTCAAGCTGGTTTTCAAAAAGGTAGATAAACCAGGGATCAAATTGCCAACATTTGCTGGATCATGGAAAAAGCAAGAGAGTTCCAGTCAAACATCTATTTCTGCTTTATTGACTAATCCAAATATTTTGACTGTGTGGATAACAATAAACTGTGGAAAATTCTGAAAAAAAAGATGGGAATAGGAGACCACCTGACCAGCCCTTGAGAAACCTATATGCAGGTCAGGAAGCAACAGTTACAGACTGGTTCCATATATGGGAAGGAGTATATCAAGGCTGTATATTGTCACCCTGCTTATTTAACTTATATGCAGAGTACATGATGAGAAACACTGAGCTGGAAGAAGCACAACCTGGAATCAGGATTACCAGGAGAAATATCAATAACCTCAGATATGCAGATGATACCACCCTTATGGCAGAAAGTGAAGAGGAGCTAAAAAGCCTCTTGATGAAAGTGAAAGAGGAGAGTGAAAAAGTTGGCTTAAAGCTCAACATTCAGATAATGAAGATCATGGCATCTGGTCCCATCACTTCATGGGAAATAAATGGGGAAACACTGGAAACAGTGTCAGACTTTGTTTTTTTTTGGGCTCCAAAATACTGCAGATAGTGACTGCAGCCATGAAATTAAAAGACGCTTACTCTTTGGAAGGAAATTTCTGACCAACCTAGATAGCATATTAAAAAGTAGAGACATTACTTTGCCAACAAAAGTCCATCTAATCAAGGCTATGTTTTCTCCAATAGTCATGTATGGATGTGAGAGTTGGACTGTGAAGAAAGCTGAGCGTGGAGAATTGATGCTTTGGAACTGTGGTATTGGAGAAGACTCTTGAGGATCCCTTGGACTGCAAGGAGATCCAACCTGTCCATTCTACAGGAGATCAGCCCTGGGTGTTCTTTGGAAGGAATGATGCTAAAGCTGAAACTCCAGTACTTTAGCCACCTCATGCCAAGAGTTGACTCATTGGAAAAGACTCTTATGCTGGGAGGGATTGGGGGCAGAAGGAGAAGGGGACGACCAAGGATGAAATGGCTAGATGGCATCACTGACTCGATAGATGTGATTCTGAGTGAACTCTGGGAGTTGGTGATGGACAGAGAGGGCTGGAGGGCTGCGATTCATGGGGTCGCAAAGAGTTGGGCACGACTGAGCAACTGAACTGAGTGAACTGAATGCAGAGAAAAACTATATAAAAATAGCTCAATGATCCTGATAACCACAATGGTGTGATTGCTCACCCAGAGCCAGATATCCTGGGGTGTGAAGTCACGTAGACCTTAAGAAGCATCATTATGATCAAAGCTAGTGGAGGTGGTGGATTTTCAGCTGAGATGTTTCAAATCCTAAAAGATGAAGCTGTAAAAGTGCTACACTCAATATGCCAGTAAATTTGGAAAACTTAGCAATGGCTTCAGGACTGGGAAAGGTCAGTTTTCATTCCAATCCCAAAGAAGGGAAATGCCAAAGAATGTTCAGGCTAGAAAAAACTTTCACTGGTTTCACATGCTATCAGGCTAATGCTCAAAATTATCCAATCTAGGCTTCAATAGTATGTGAACCAATAATTTCCAAATATTCAAGCTGGATTTAGAAAAGGTACAGTAACCAGAGATCAAATGTCAACATTCGTTGAATCATAGAAAAAGCAAGAGAATTACGGAAAAACTTCTGCTTCATTGACTATCCTAAAGCCTATGACTGTGTGGCTCATAAGGATTGTGTAAAATTCTTAAGGAGATGGGAAGACCAGACCACCTTATGTGCCTCCTGAGAAAGCCGTATGCAGGTCAAGAAGAAACAGTTAGAACTGGACATGGAGCAATGAATTGTTTCCAAATTAGAAAAGGAGTATATCAGAACTGTACATTGTCTCCATGCTTATTTAAATTAGATTCAGAGTACATCATGTGAAATGCTGGACTGGATGAAGCACAATCTGAAATCAAGATTTCTGGAAGAATTATCAGTAACCTCAGACAGGCAGATGATGCCACCATTATGGCAGAAAGGGAAAAGGAACTAAAGAACCTGTTGATGAAGGTGAAGGAGATTGAAAAAGCTTTTTTAAAATACACCATTCAATGAACGAAGATCATGGCATCCAATCCCACTATTTCATGGCAAATAGATTGGGAAAGAATGACAGACTGTTTTTTTTTTTTTTGGCTCCATAATAACTGTAGATGGTGACTACAACCATGAAAAAAACAAAACAAAACAAAACAAACAACAAAAAAGAACTTGCTTTTTTGGAAGAATAGCTATGACAAATCTAGACAGCATATTAAAAAGCAGAGACATTACTTTACTGACAAAGGTCCATCTAGTCAAACCTACCTATGGTTTTTTCAGTAGTCATGTATGAATGTGAGAATTGGACCACAAAGATTTCTGAGTGCTGAAGAATTGATTCTCAGAACTGTGTTGTTGGAAAGACTCTTGAGAGTCCTTGGACTGCAAAGAGATCAAGCCAGTTGGAAATCAACTCTTAATAGCTCATGGAAGGACTGATGCTGGAGCTGAAGCTCCAATACTTTGGCCACCTGATGCGAAGAGCCAATTCATTAGAAAAAGCTCTGATTCTGGGAAAGATTGAAGACTGGAGGTGAAAAAAAAAGATGCCAGAGGATGAGATGGTTGATGACATCACTGATTCAATGGACATGAGTTTAAAAAACTCCTCCAGGAGATGATGGACAGGGAAGCCACTTGTGCTGTAGTCCATAGGGTCTCAAATGTCAGACGTGACTAAGAGGCTGGATACTACAATAACATCCTGTCTGAAAATCTTTGTTGTATAGCAGAAATTAACATAGGGCTCCCATGGGGGTTCAGAGGTAACATATCCACCTGCATTGCAGGAAATTTGGGAGACAATGATTTGACCCCTGGATGGAGAAGATCTTGAGGAGGAATTGGCCTACCTATTCCAATATTCTTTCTGGGAAAATGTCATGGACAGAAGAACCTAGTGGGCTACAGTCCATAGGGTTTCAAAGAATTGGACATGACTGAGCATGAGCAACCAACCAACCAGAGATTAATATCACATTGTAAATCTTCTTTGTGTCAATAAAATAAAAAAAATTAAAAAGATATTGGATGTGCAGAGTGTGCCAATTTAGTTATTTTCCACCAATGCTTGGGTTGCAATCAAGTTACTTAGTAATGTTATAGTCTTTGATTTATCCTTTGCTACAGATAAAATATATTGTTGGTGTTTTTCTGCTTATTAATACATTTGATATTTTGTGGGTTTCTATTTGGATATCAGTTTTTCTGTTTACAATCCATCTCTAAGTAGAGATAGTCTAGAATATGTGTCCATACTGCATAGCTCTAGGCTCAGGAACTGATGTAAGCCACCAGAATAACAGCATGTGGGGACAGGATACAGTACTTAGACCCCAAGACTCCTGATACAGCAAATATGTGTGTTCATAATACGTGTGAACCCTGTGACCTGCAGTGTTTGAAGCACCATAACAGGAGGTTTTTTGTCCTTTTTTTTTTTTCTTAGTTGCAATGTATCTATTAAAAAAAAAACTATACTTAGAATCTGAGCACATATACACAGATACTTAGTATCTGTCTTTTGTCTAGAGATGTCTAGAGATTCAAATAAACACAGGCATCAGGGATTAATTATAAACTGGGATTTTTTGCTATCTGAAGTCAGAAGTTCTATTAGGGAACTTACCTTAAAAATGCACCTTCTTTTCTCAGTAGATTGTAGAACACTTGAGAGATTGCAATGACCCAGTTAGACACTACAAAATGCTTATTTATCTATGACCTCAACTGTTAAAATTGTTCCTTACTTCACTTAATCTAGACAAATAATCTTTCTGTTCCTCAGACAAAATAGTTATGCTCAAACCTTGAGGCCTTTGCACTGGTGTTCACTTTTCTTTGATGGTCTTCTCTGTATACTGACGGAATCTGCTGAATTTCCTAGAGGTTCAAATGTCACCACTAGGAGGCTTATCTGAGCACTCAGCAGTACTGACCACTTTTATGCTGTTCTATTTTGTCTGTTTTTCCTCTTTTAGCATGGAGAACTTTCTAAAATGGCTTATAATGTACTTTTTACTCTAGATATAGTAGGAGTTATAAATTATTTGTGTTTGGAAAATGATTTTTTTTTTTGTTCTGATCTGTTATTCACTGGAGCATGCAAAGTACATGGAATAATATGTGGCCATTTAATAGACACAATAAATAAGTGGGATGTATATGAAATGGAGACTCTCAATGTCTGCCTTTCTATTCAATTTATTAATAAATATTTGGAACTAAGCTATGAGAAATGAAACCAGCATTATTATAGTGTTCTCAAATTACCTTAATCAAGATAGATCTTAATCAAGACCCCAAAGGAAGGAGAATAGAGACTTTATGTGGTTTGTTTATCAATAAGCTATGATTGGCATCCACTGTATGAGTATGTGCTCATACACATATATTTGTATATAGGTACACTTGTATTATCATTTCCATAAAACTGTTGTCTTTGGATTATTCATTCTTTGTGACATTGTCAAAATTTGGAATTTAGATATCAATTTTAATATTAAAATACAGAAAGTGGATGGCATTCATTATAGTGAATTGAATATGTAGTTCGTGGACAAACAAAAATAAAGAAAAATACCAAATGCATTACCTAACATAATGAACACAAATATTTTTGAAGGCAGTGTGAGTGAAATGGCAAAGAGAGGTAGAAAAGTAGCTGAAGATGAATATAGAAATCTAGAATCAAGGAAGAACTATTTTAAAATGTGAAAGACTGGAACGCGTGTACACTCATGACGGATTACACTCATGGCGGATTCATGTTGACGTATGGCAACACCAACACAATATGGTAAAGTAATTAGTTTCCAATTAAAATAAATTTATATTAAAATAAAATAAAATGTGAAAATGTCATTTTAAGCTTAAGGAGAAAGGATTATCAAATAAATTGAAGGAAAATATTCAAGAAAGATAGCAAATAAATGATGCCAAATATTCCATAAAAGCTGTGAGAAAAAATGATATATGGAGAACAAGTAAAAGTGATAGCCCCTATCATATATTCCCTGCTGCTAAGTCGCTTCAGTTGTGTGCAACTCTGTGCTACCCCATAGATGGCAGCACACCAGGCTCCCCCGTCCCTGGGATTCTCCAGGCAAGAACACTGGAATGGATTGCCATTTCCTTCTCCAATGCATGAAAGTGAAAAGTGAAAGTGAAGGCACTCAGTCGTGTCCGACTCTTCCCAACCCCCTGGACTGCAGCCTACCAGGCTCCTCTGTCCATGGTATTTTCCAGGCAAGAGTACTAGAGTGGGGTGCCATATATATTCCCTAGGGGGGAAAATTAAGAACAATGGTTAATGTGTGTCTTGGTTCAGACTGCTGTAACAAACTATTGCTAAACCAGGTGGCTTAAATAACAGAAATTTCTCACAGTGCTCAAGACTGGGAAGCCAAGATCATTGTGTTAGCAGATTTTGTGTCTGGTGTGGCCCTGCCTCCTTGTTCAAAGACAGCTGTCTCCTAGCTCTACCTTCAAATGGCAGAATGGAGGACAGAGCTCTCTGGGGTCTCCTTTATTGAAGTAAAGAATCCCACTAAGAAAGGCTCCTCCTTAATGATCTAATTACTTTGCAAAAGCCATATCTCCTAAAATCATTGCACTGAGGATTTAGTTCAGTTAGTCACTCAGTTGTTTCTGACTCTTTGCAACCCTATGGACTGCATCACGCCAGGTTTCCCTGTCCATCGCCAACTCCTGGAGCTTGCTCAAACTCATGTTCATTGAGTGGGTGATGACATACAACCATCTCATCCTCCGTCGTCCCCTTCTCCTGCTGCCTTCAGTTCTTCCCAGCATCGGAGTCTTTTCCAGTGAACCAGTTCTTTGCATCAGGTGGCCAAAGCATTGGAGTTTCAGCTTCAGCATCAGTCCTTCCAATGAATATTCAAGACTCATTTTTTTTATGATTGACTGGATTGATCTCAGTGCAGTCCAAGGGACTCTCAAGAGACTTCTCCCAAACCACAGTTCAAAGCCATCACTTCTTCAGCTCTCACATTTCTTAATGGTCGAACTCTTACACCCATAGATGACTACTGGAAAAACCATAGCCTTGACAAGATGGACCTTTGTTGGCAAAGTAATGTCTCTGCTTTTTAATACATTGTCTAAGTTCGTCATAGCTTTTCTTCCAAGGAGCAAGCGTCTTGTAATTTCATGACTGCAGTCACCATCTGCAGTGATTTTGGAGCCCTATAAAATAGTCTGTCACTGTTTCTATTGCTTCCCCATCTATTTGTCATGATGTAATGGGACTGCATGCAGTAATATTACCTTTTTGAATGTTGAGCTTTAAGCCAGTTTTTTTCACTCTCTTCTTTCACTTTCATTGAAAGGCTCTTTACTAAAGACTACTGTGAAAATAGGAACAAAATAAGTTTATTTAAAATATGATGTTTTATTAAAGAGGTAAAAATTAAATTGAAAAGTAAAAATTAAGGGGATAGTAAGAATAGATACTATACTTGATCTTATCCAAAAGAGCTGCAATATGACCATGCAATTCCACTCCTGGTCATATATCTGGAGAAAAACAAGATCAAGGATACATGTACCATCATGTCCATTGCAACACTGTTTACAATAGTCAATGCATGTAAACAGCAACAACAGAGGAATGGATAAAGAAGATGTGATACATTGTACAATATAATGCTGAAGGTGAAGATGAAGTCGCTCAGTCGTGTCCAACTCTTTGCGACCCCATGGACTGTAGTGTACTAGGCTTCTCTGTCCATGGGATTCTTCAGGCAAGAATACTAGAGTGGATTGCCATTTCCTTCTCCAGGGGATCTTCCCAACCCAGGGATCGAACCCAGGTCTCCCGCATTGGAGGCAGACGCTTTAACCTCTGAGCCACCAGGGAAGCTCAGCCATTAAAAATAATTAAATATTTCCTTTTTCAGCAACACAAATGGACCTAGAGAATGTCATACTGAGTGAAGTAAGTCAGGCAGAGAAGAAATATTATATGGCACCCCTCATATGTAGAATCTACAAAGTAACGATGCAAATGAACTTACAAAGCAGAAAGAAATTCACAGATTTAGAATACTAATTTGTAGTTGCTGGGGGGAGGGACAGTTAGGGAGTTTGGGATGGTTATGCACAGACTGTCACATTTAAAATGTATAATCAACAAGGATCTATTGTACAAACACATGGTGTTATGTGGTAATTTGTGGGAAAGGAGTTTGGGAGAGAATGGACACATGTATATGTATGCCTGAGTCCCTTCACTATTCACCTAAAACTATCACAACATTGTTAAGTTATACCACAATACATAATAAAGTGAAAATAAAAGTCATATTAAAGAAAATACAATATTAGTATAATACAAAAACAAAACAAAACAAAATATCTATATCTATCTGTCTACATAGAAAAAGAGAGTGGTAGTGAGGAAAATGCCCTCCTTAGTCCTCTGTTGACCTCCCTGTGTAATGAACAGCAGCCAATCTACCTACTGAAGAAGTCCTTCAATACTTCTAGAAAGGTGTCTGGATCTGCTGTTGGCACTGTGGGGTTCACCCAGCCCCAGATCTTGCCTTACTCCAGATTATATTTGCTCCCAAAGCCTACAATTGCCCCCAGTGTCCACAGTCCACAGGCTAATTGCAGGAATTTAATCTGCTGCACCATTGTCTGCAGGAGTGAATTTCTTCCTTTTTTTTTTTTTGCTCATACAGCCCGTTGTGCTCAGCTTTGTTTTAGGGCCTACCTCTGCTTGTAGGCAGGCTGCTTTCTGGTGTCTGTTCCCCACCCAGAAAAGAGGGATAAAAGCTGAGGTTTATTAGGGCTCATTTGTTCAACCTGGACAGAGAGATGGAGGGATATGACAGCCATGACTGGGATGTACTAGGGAATGCCTGCAGAGGTAAAGACCTGCTAGATGTTGTTAGCAGTGTGAGATGGGCCATGCACTCTTCCAAGGGTAACTGGTCCTGGATTTTGGGTCGCTAGGGAGAGTCTCAGGGGCGGCAGAGCCTGGTGGGCTGCCGTCTATGGGGTCGCACCAAGTCGGACACGACTGAAGCGACTTAGCAGCAGCAGCAGCAGCAGGAATAGCCAATCTGCATAGGTGCCCAGGAAAGTGTGGGCAATAACTTATGCCTTCTCACGACTTAATGGCAGTTTTTACTTCTGGCATCAGAACTTCAGTGGCAGTATTTTGTCTGGTGCCTCAGGCACTCACCCTGGCTTTGGTAGTAGGCAGGGTTCCCCATGCAAGGATCCTAAACTGCAGTTGCATCTAGTTCCACCTCTGGTGTTCCTGCCAGCTTTGGCAATGGATTCTGCCAGTTGTCTCTACCTCTAGAGTCTGGCAGTTAGCAGTCAGTGTTTGTCCAACCTATGGCACTCTCGAAGGCGAGTTCTTATGATTTGTGAGTATGTGAAGTTAGAGGGTATCCATAGCAATGATTCTGTGTTTCTCTGGAAAACGTAGGTTTTTCCCTGGGCTCCATCAGCTCTGTTGTACTAGTCCCCTCAGAGTATCTTCATGGCAGTCAACACCCCTCACTCCTGCTGTCCGAACTCCCAAGTTTGAGACTCAGCACTCAGTCCCCACTTACTGCGGGTATGCAAGTTGCGTCTTGGATGGAAAGTACTCTTTGGCAGTGATCTCTGTGGTTAATTTTTTCCATTTTGTTTTCCAAGCACCTACTGCTGTTTCTCTGATGGGTTCTAAAGCTCCTCCCTGTTCCGTCCCACGAGAAGGTTTCCAAGTGTATGGAAACTTTTCCTCTTTCGTAACTGGGGCACAGGTCCCTGTCTCAAAATCCTTTGTCTCTCTTTCTCTTTTTTTAATTTCTGTTTTTTCTCTACCTCATTCTGAGGAGATTGGCTTGCCTTTTGGAAGTCTGGGGTCTTCTGCAAGGGTTCAGAAGGAACACAGAAGGTGTTCTGTAGGATTTGTTCCGCACACAAATATACTTTTGATGTATTTGTAAGGAGGAAAGTGAACTCCCTGCTTTAATCCAGCATCTTCTATGTATCTGGACATTTTTCCTGAATAATTATTGTTTTGTCAAGCTCCGCATAGTGTAGAAGATGTACTACTGTTGATATGAGAGCATTCATTTTTAATTGTTTTCCTTATTAGGCCTTTAAAATTTAATGGGAACATCATATACAAAATGATTTCTTTGTTCATGTTTTGTATGATTCACAATTGTGGCAATTTTTGAAAGTTTATTATAGATTATTCTTGATTGCGTTACTCAAGTCCCTTCACCACAACAAGGCTGTGATCCACGAAGGGGAAAATATGTTAGTAGCACAGTCATGTCCAAATCTTTGTGACACCATGGACTGTAGCTCTCCAGGCTCCTCTGTCCATGGAATTCTCCAGGCAAAAATACTGGAGTAGATAGTCATTCCCTTCTCCAGGGCATCTTTCTGACTCAGGGCTCAAAACCTAGTCTCTTGCATTACAGGAAGATTCTTTACTATCACCTCAGATATGTAGATAATATCGCTCTAATGGAAGAAAGTTAAGAAGAACTAAAGAGCCTCTTGATGAGGGTGAAAGAAAAGAGTGGAAAAGCTGGCTTGAAACTCAACATTACAAACTAAGATCACGATATCTGGTCCTATCACTTCATGGCAAATAGAAGGGGAAAAGTGGAAACAGTGACAGAATTTATTTTCTTGGGCTCCAAAGCTCCTACCAACAGTGACTGCAGCCATGGAATTAAAAGATCTTACTCCTTGGAAGAAAAGCTATAACCAACCTAGACAGCATATTAAAAAGTAGAGACATTACTTTGCCAATAACGGTCCATCTAATCAAAACTATGGTTTTTCCAGTAGTCATGTATGGATGTGGTGGACTACAAAGAAAACTGAGCACCAAAGAATTGATGCTTTGGAACTGTGTTGTTGGAGAAGACTCTTGAGAGTCCCTTGGACTGCCAGGAGATCCAACCAGTCAATCGTAAAGGAAATTAGTCCTAAATACTCATTGGAAGGACTGATGCTGAAGCTTAAACTCAAATAATTTGGCCTCCTGATGCTGAGTGGACTCATTGGAAAAGACCTCAATGCTGAGAAAGATTGAAGGCAAAAGGAGAAGGGGGTAGCAGAGGATAGAGATGGTTAGATAGCTTTACTGACTCAATGGACATGAATCTGGACAAACTCCAGGAGATGGTGAAGGACAGGTTAGTCTGATGTGTTGCAGTCCATGGGGTTGTAAAGAGTCAGATATGACTTAGTGACTGAAAAATAACAACATTCTTGGTTGCAAAAAGCTATGTAAGCCATTTTTAAATTATAAAACTTTTATGTTTGCTGCTCAATTTTCAAAAATTAATTTTAAATATTTTAGTTAAGTTCATTACCAAGCTCTTCCTCTTTGAGCCCAGAAAACTTCCTTGCCATATAGAAAAATAAATTCTCACTACTTTGATTCTGAATCTTAAAGCAAAGATGTTTTACACACCAACCCAATGTAGAGAAAAACAGAAGTGTTTCATTCCTTAAATATCTCATTGATTTTTCTGAGCCAGTCATTGAAACAGTCTTTACCTTACTGAGGAAGCATCTTACTGCTGTAGGAAAGCGGACCCCTTCCAGGGCCGAAACTGAGCTCTTGTCTAACACTCAGAAATGAATCATCTGAGGAGACACATAAGCTGACAAAGCAAAATATTTTATTGGGAAAGGGTGCCAGGGCAGAGAGCAGAAGGGTAGGGGAACCCAGGAGAACTGCTCTGTCACATGCTTTCAGTCTCGGGTTTTACCAAGAGAACTGCTCTGTCACATGGCTTTCAGTCTCGGGTTTTATGGTGATGGGATTAGTTTCTGGATTGTCCTTAGCCCATCATTCTGACTCAGAGTCCTTCCTGGTGGTGCATGCCTTGTTTAACCAAGATGGATGCCAGAGAGAAGGATTCTGGGAGGTGGTCAGGCAGGTGGTGTCTCCTTTTGACCTTTCCTGAACTCTTCTGGTTGGTGGATGCTTAGTAGTTCCCTGTTTCTTACAAGGACCTCCTGTTGTAAAACAACTCATGCAAATGGTTACCATATTGCCTGGCCAGGGTGATTTCAATCAGTGTGCTTCCCCTAACATTACTGCTTACAAAATCTCACTATTTTGATGATTAAGCTTAATGTATTGTTCACTAAAGTTTGATTTTATTATTCAAGATTTTAAAAAAAAGCAATTATAAACTGATATGTTTTAAACAGAGAAATAATGGTAATACTTCACAAAGACACATTTTTGTGTTTTTAATAATCCTCATTCTTTCCACTCTAGGGAATTATTTCAAAACTTTTATACTCTTTTCAAGTTTATTATACTAATCATACTATTGTCTTCACAACTCTAAAATCACCATAAAATCACCATAATCCACACACCAGCACAGCCAGAACTACTAGCACCAACATATATTCAGGGGATTTTCTATCTGAGTAATCTAGGCAACTCTACTCTCAACTTCCTGCATGTTGACATATGTCAAGACAAATACATACACTGCTATGGAGTGAATGTTCTTGTCCCTCACAAATTGGTATGTTGAAACTTATGAAGCACAAGCTGGAATCAAGATTGCAGGGAGAAATATCAAAAACCTCAGATATGCAGATGACTCCACCCTTATGGCAGAAAGAAAAGAGGAATTAAACAGCCTCTTGATAAAAGTGAAAGTGAAGAGGAGAGTGAAAAAGCTAGCTTAAAACTCAACATTCAAAAATCATCATGGCATCCAGTCCCATTACTTCATGGCAAATAGATGGGAAACAATGGAAACAGTGAAAGACTATTTTCTTGGGCTCCAAAATGATGGCAGATGATGACTGCAGCCATAAAATTAAAAGATGCTTGCTCCTTGGAAGAAAAGCTATGCCCAACCCAGACAGCATATTAAAATGTAGAGACATTACTTTGTTGACTAATGTCCACCTAGTCAAAGCTATGGTTTTTCTAGACCCTAGAAGTATTGTATTTTAGTATATGTTTAGTGTGAAAACAGATATTTATGTTCTTAAAGAGAAGTGGCCAAAACAATAGCATAGACATCATTTTTTTTTAAACACGTATTTTGGCCACTATTAACCCCATTCAATTTTTTTTTTATCTTATAAAAAATTTCCTTTATGTTACTATATTTTTTTCTTTCTTTCTTTATTATTATTATTATTATTTTAATTTAATTTAATTTACATTACTGTATTGGTTTTGCTATACATTGACATGAATCTGTCTCGGGTGTACATGAGTTCCCAATCCTGAACAGCACCCCCCCCTCACCTCCCACCCCATATCAACTCTCTGGATCATCCCCGTGTACCAGTTCCAAGCATTCTGTATCCTATTATCAAACATAGACTGGCAATTCGTTTATTACATGACAGCATACATGTTTCAGTGCCATTCTCCCAAATTGTCCCACCCTTTCCCTTTCCCTCAGAGTCCAAAAGTCCATTGTATACATCTGTGTCTCTTTTGCTGTCTTGCATACAGGGTTATCATTGCCATGTTTTTTAATTCCATATATATGTGTTAGTATACTGTATTGGTGTTTTTCTTTCTGGCTTACTTCACTCTGTATAATCAGCTCCAGTTTCATCCATCTCATTAGTACTGATTCAAATGTATTCTTTTTAATGGCTGAGTAATACTTCATTGTGTATATGTACCACAGCTTTCTTATCCATTCATCTGCGATGGATGGATATTTTAAGCATGTTTTTCATTTTCTGTGTCAACATTAACTTGATGACATTGTCAAAATTGTTGCAGTTTTCACTTTGATGGAACATTTTGGGTCACAATACACATAATTTTTTATTTAAATTCAACAACAATATTGGACTTTTTGTTTTTCATTTTAAAAAGTTTTAAAAATTATCTTTGTACCTGGATTTTCAGTTTGTCTTTTTTTTAATATCTTGGTCATGCCTTTCAGTACACACATAACTAGATTGATATTCACCATAATATGAAGATAGGAAACTTCAGTTCTAACAAACACTATTTGAAATAATGACATGGTTCCCTAAGATTCATATTCATGATTTAAGAAGGAAAATAAAATATTGTCTTGAAGCAGTGAAATATTATCCAACATACTGAGAGCAATAACTAGAAGTATACTTTGTGTTAAATAAAGATAATTGCTGCAGTACTTTCTTATATCCTCTTCAGAATATCAACCTTGAATTGAAGCCTATGTGAATAGTGTTTCCAAAAAACTAGAGGCTAATTCTGAATGAATGTTTTGTTATCATTGATAATAAACAGTTATTGAGATTTTGGGATACAATTAGGTGCTGTAGTAAACATCAGCTAATCTAATAGTTATCAAGCCCGAATCTGTTATATAGATAGATTAAGTGTGAAGTGAAGTGAAGTCGCTCAGTCATGTCTGACTCTTTGCAACCCCGTGGACTGTAGCCCACCGGGCTCCTCCGTCCATGGGATTCTCCAGGCAAGAGTACTGGAGTGGGTTGCCATTTCCTCCTCCAGGGGATCTTCCCGACCCAGGGATCAAACCCAGGTCTCCGGCATTGTAGGCAGAAGCTTGAACCTCTGGGCCACCAGGGAAGCCGATTAAGTTTAGAGTAAGATAAAAGAGAGTAGAACTCTGAAAGACTAGGAGCTAGCAAAATAAGTACAGGGAATTATGTGAAAGTGTTCCTTGACACAGTCTCTAAATAAATGAATCTATGAAAAAAAGAAGTCATTTATTTATTCCACAAATAATTAATTGACTGCCCACTGTATCCCAGTCAATGATATATGCACTAAGGAAATATTATTTCCCTTTGTTCATTGACTTATATTGAGGTAGAAGTCATAGGAAGTGCATTACTCAGTCTCACTTGGACCAAGAGTACCAAGAAAACACACTTGGGATGACAAAATAAAAGATGTGAGGATGTTTGAGGACTTACCAGAACACAGACACCATTCTATGTGATGGATTACTTATTCCAAGACCTCTGAGAGAACTGTTTTTTCATTGTTTAAGGTACTCTTATTTTCACTTTCTTACATCAACAGAGATTTCATAGAATCCATAAGAATGCTAAAGAACCAAACTCAGAAAAAAACGCTAACTGCTAGGGGAAGCTGGGCAGTGAGTTGTAGAATCCAACATACAAAGGGACAGTTCCCTTAAGACACAGCTGCTAACTCCATTTGCAATGGAATGCCAATGCCACTGCTGTAAGAATGATTTCATAGCTGCTTTTGGTATTTTTCTTCATTCAAAATCCAAAGTCACAAGTTAGAGCATCTGATTGCAAAAACCTAGATTCCATGTCCAGGTTTTCATTCCCAAGAGAAATAATACAAACTTCTGCCTAATTTCTATTTCCACATTGTATTATTGCAGTAGGGGGCTGTGCATGGCACTCAGATTCATATATTGGGATATTTTATGAATAAATAAAACATTTTCTGAAGACTGAACACAAAACAAGAAGTTGGCATACTGTTTTATTATATAGCCTCTAAAGTTTCTTGTGCTGTGTGCTTAGTCTCTCAGTCGTGTCCAACTCTTTGCAATCTTTTGGACTGTAGCCCACCAGGCTCCTCTGACCATGGGATTTTCCAGGAAAGAATAGTGGATTGGGTTGCCATTTCCTCCTCCAAGAGATCTTTCCAACCCAGGGATACAACCTGAGTCTCTTGTGTCTCCTGCATGGCAGGTGGCTTTGTGTCCACCCATATTATTTCCTTAGATTAACAGAAGTCACTTCAAAATTTTAACATGTTTATTAGTTTAACTAAAAATGAAAAAATAAGTGAATGATTATAAATAATTTCAAACTTTGTGGAATTTTTCAATTATGAATGAAGTCGCTCAGTCATGTCTGACTCTTTGCGACCCCACGGACTGTAGCCTACAAGGCTCCTCCATCCATGGGATTTTCCAGGCAAGAATACTGGAGTTGGTTACCATTTCCTTCTCCAGAGGATATTCCCAACCCAGAGATTGAACCTGGGTCTCCTGCATTGCAGGCAGACGCTTTACCATGTGAGCCACCAGGGAAGCCACTTCTCAATTATTTATACTTTTTTTTTTTAAAGCTTAAACCTAACTTGCCATGAATTTCACTTTCCTTATATTATGTATCTAGACTCTTATATTAATTTAATGGTAAAGATATTTTTATAATAATGAACAGTGAAATTTAAGATAAATTATTGGGAGCCACCATGAAAACATAAGTGGAGAAAATCCACATTTCATTATTTAAAGAATCTTTTGTTTTAGAATACATCTTGCTGGGAGGAATAACATTTAATTGCCATTATTAGTTATTCCCTAATTCATATGCCACATGGATTGTGAAGAGATAATTTTTACATATTGGCTTATGATTGAAAAGACTACACTTTGTTTTTAGGAATATGAAATTAAAAGATATCTCTACATGATAATCATATTTTGAAGTTAGATGGCATGAGAATAAGTGGGCAGAGATAGTAGCTACCAATATAAAAGAAAGCTAGGATCTGCAAGGATTTAATCAAATCTAGAATAACTTTTAGTGCTACTGATATATCCTCATTATTTGAAATGCAACAGAGAAATGAAATTTAATGTCCCTCAGCTATAGCACTAGAGAATGAAACAAAAAAAATAGCCAAAGATACTTGATGCTACATAATGTGCAAAGGATATTTTAATAGAGCAATATGATTTTAATACTCATTAATATTATTAAATACCTATGAATCACATTTTTATAATTCTGTTTGTACTATTCCTAAACCTAGGATCTTTCACACTGAATTAAGTGACTAGCAATCATTAGTGCCAACCAGCTATGCAAACACTGAAAATCATGCAAACTTCCTAAAGATTTTGACAATAGGAAAAGAAATTTTATTACAGAATATTAAAAGCAGCTGAAAATGTCTAGTTTAAATTGGAATATGTCCTGTTAAATTAACTGTCAATAACATAAAAAATGCCCTGAAATCCAGAAATAAAACCTTGTATTTATGATTTTATATATATATATATAAAATATATATATATATGAACTATTTTTCTGAAAAGTAAAGATTTACAAAAATATTTGGAAAGAAAATTTTATCAAAGATATCAATTAAACTTCAGTATACTTATTAGGGAATTATCATTTTAGTAATAAATCACATAAACTGAATCATGCCAATAGATAAATGATCTTAATGAAGATGCCACTGTCACTGAAAAGATGAAATATTAAATAAGGTCCAAAATATACTAGTGTGATCTAAATTTTTAAAAATAGGTTTAACTTTCCTTGGAGGCAAATTTTACATTGGAGGGTATGATAAAGGATAATGTAGAACCTGTGTGTAAATTTAATACCTGTGAATATTTTGACATAGCACTATTCAAAATATAATCCACAGACTCATTTCACTAAGTTGTTTATGACTATCCACAATGAATTAGCCTAGAAATTCATGTGAATGTTGAGAAAATTTTGGAAGCAAGTTGCCAGGGTAATTATATCTGTTGAAGCTAATGATATAAAGATGTGGAACTTTTAATTTATGTGTTTCTTAGAAATATCAGTTTTCCAAATAATTAATTTATATTGTATTACTTAAAAGCATCAGTTTCTAGTGGAGTGGAATTAGCAACTAAATCAGAGAATAAGCACAATTTTATGTTTTTGAAATTATATATTGGTCTGATCCAATTATGAGAGGCCATAAAGTCCTCTAAACACTTCCTCCAAATTGCTTATTTCTGCATTTTATTTCTGTGAGAAAACTCAGTATTCTTGTGAAGAACTCACAATCTGCCATCACACACACTTAGATGTGAATCTGAGCTCAGACACATAATAGAAGTTATATTATATTTGGCTATTGTCTCAAAGCTGAGACTAAACAGGGTAAGGGCAAGATAAGACACATGACAAGACTTGCCCAAAAAAAAAAAAGAACAAGTATTAATAACCAGTTCTTTTAATAGCCAATAGAAGAAAAACACAGTTAAAATAAAAATAATATAGTAATTTCTTGAAAGGAAATGTTAGAAGGTAGAAGACTCCAGGATAATTTTTACATTTCCCAGGTAATAAAGAGGATGATCCCACTTAATGAGTGTATGTGAGCAGGCAACAAAGAAAAAGCAATATTAGCAGTAATCATCCTACCCACTGTGGGATGAGAAGCATGCACCAGAATATAAAGGAACTCCATCACCAGGTGGGCTTCCCTGGTAGCTCAGAGGTTAAACTGTCTGTCTGCAATGGGGGAGACCAGGGTTCGATCCCTGAGTTGGAAAGATCCCCTGGAGAAGGAAATGGCAACCCACTCCAGAACTTTTGTCTGGAAAATCCCATGGACGGAGGAGTCTGGTAGGCTACATTCCATGGGGTCACAAAGAACTGGACACGACTAAGCGACTTCACTTTCCATCACCAGGTACACTGTTTAATCCAGCTAACATTTTTTTTTTCATAATAAAATATTTTTCATGACATAAGCAGTACAAAAATAATAGTTTCTTGTAAGTTCCTTATCTCATGAATTTGTAGCACACAAATGGATTACATTTAGTTCCCTTCAGTTGCTAAGTCATGTCAGACTCTTTGCAACCCTATGAACGGCAGCGTATCAGCCTTCCCTGTCCATCACCAACTCCTGGAGCTTGCTCCAACTCATGTCCATCTAGTCAGTGATGCCATCCAACCATCTCATCCTCGGTCATCCCCTTCTCCTCCGGCCTTCAATCTGTCCCAGCATCAGGGTCTTTTCCAGTGACTCATTTCTTCACATTAGGTGGGCAAAGTATTGAAGTTTCAGATTCAGCATCAGTCCTTCCAGTGAATATTCAGGACTGATTTCCTTTAAGACGGACTAGTTATATCTCCTTACAGTCCAAGGGACTCTCAAGAGTCTTCTCCAAATCACAGTTCAAAAGTATCAATTCTGGTCAGCTTTCTTTATAGTCCAACTGTCACATCCATACATGACTACTGGAAAAACCATAGCTGTGACTGGATGGATTTTTGTCAACAGAGTAAAGTCTCTGTTTTTTAATATTCTGTCCAAGTTGGCTATAATTTCTTTTCAAAGGAGCAAGTGTCCTTTAATTGCATGGCTGCAGTCACCATCTTCAGTGATTTTGGAGCACAAAAAATAAAATAAAATAAAATAAAGTCAGCCACTGTTTCCACTGTTTCCCCATCTATTTGCCATGACGTGATGGAACCAGATGCCATGATCTTAGTCTTTTAAATGTTAAATTTTAAGCCAATTTATTCAGTGTCCCCTTTCACTTTCATAAAGAGTGTCTTTAGTTCCTCTTCACTTTCTTCCATAAGGGTGGTATCATCTGTGTATATGAGGTTACTGAAATTTCTTCCTGCAATCTTGATTCCACCTTGTGCTTTATGCAGCCTGGCATTTCACATGATGTACTCTGCCTATAAGTTAAATAAGCAAGGTGACAGTATATAGCCTTGATATACTGTTGTCCCAATTTGGAACCAGTCCATTGTTGAGTGTCTGGTTCTAACTGTTGCTTCTTGATCTGCACTAGATTTCTCAGGAGGCAGGTAAGGTGGTCTGGTATCTCCACCTCTTGAAAAATTTTCCACATTGTTGTGATCTACATAGCCAAAGGCCTTGGCATAATCAACAAAGCAGAAGTAAATGTTGTTCTGGAATTCTCTTGCTTTTTTCTATGATCCAATGGATCTTGGCAATTTGATCTCTGGTTCCTCTGCCTTTTCTAAATCTATCTTGAACATATAGAAGTTCATGGTACATGTACTGTTGAAACCTGTCTTGGAGAATTTTGAGCATTACTTTCCTAATGTGTGATGTGAGTGCAATTGTACAGCAGTTTGAACTGTGCTGTAGAATAAATTGATTACTTTAGGTAGTTTTATTAAATAGATTAGGATCAATGCAAGGAAAACACCACATCATTGAATAGCTGGGTGTTGTCTGAAATGCAGTTTTTTTTTTTTTAATAACTCCCCAGTGCTTCAGTAGAACACAGCATAAAATAGTCCCTGAGAGAACCTTGACATTTTTCTCATAGAGATCCAGGATCATAGTACTGGCACAAACGGTTATCTTGATCTTCTAGATCTGAAAAAGGAACACCAAATGCCTCTATACCTTGGATAAAAAAAGAAGCAGCAAGGCGCTGGTCACAAAGGAGGAAAGAAATTTGCTGCTAAAATTAAATTTTGTCAATGTGGGAAGTTGCTATTAAAGCCACACTGCTTATGAAGAATTGGGCATTTGTCCTGAGTGAGTACCTATTTGGGAGAGAGATAACAACTTTATAAGAAAAATTGCTAAGAAGAAAGTATTCTTCTTCCATACTGCGTGTTGATTCAAGACCGAAATGTTGAAACTCCCCTTGGTCTCCAGACTGCCAATGTACTTTGCAGACTTTGGACTTATCAGTCTTATAATATCACATATACTTAAGTAAAGGGGAAGAATAGAAGCAAAAAAAAAAAGACTACAATCCTGCAGCCTGTGGAACTGAAACCATAATCACAAAAAGTTAGAAAAAAAAGTGAATCAGCAAAGGAATATATCCCAGATGAAGGAATAAGATAAGCCCCCAGAAAAATAGCTAAGTGGAGTAAAGAAAGGCAATTTTCCAGAAAAAGAATTCAGAATAACGATAGTGAAGATGACCCAAGATCATGGGAAAAGAAAGGAGAGAGGAATCTAAAAGATGCAAGAAATATTTAACAAAAGCCTAGAAGAACTAAGGGGCTTCCCAAGTGATATAGCAGTAAAGAACATGCCTTCCACTGCAGAAGATGCTAGAGAGAAGAGTTCAATCCCTGGGTTGGAAAGATCCCCTCCAGGAGAAAATGACAACCCACCACAGTATTCTTGCATGGAAAATCCCAAGGACTATGAAGCCTGGGGTCTACAGTCCTTGGGGTCACAAAAATTGCATATGACTGAGGATGAGCCATGCACACACAGAAAAGCTAAAGAATAAACAAACGGAGTAGAAAAATATAGTAACTTAAATAAAATAATACAATGGAAGGAATCAATAGCAGAATAACTGAGGCCAAAAAAGAAAAAAGAAAGAAAGAAAGAAAACAAAAAAGAAAAAAACAGATAAATAATGTAGAATGCAGATTATTGGATATCTCTGCTGTGGAACAGAATAAAGATAAAAGAAAAGAAAAGTGAAGACAGTCTAAAAGACCACTGTGAAAAAATTTAATACATCAACCTTTGAATTATAGGGATCCCAAAAAGAGAAGAAAGAGAGAAAGGACCTGAGAAAATATTTGAAGAGATAATTGTTGGAAATATTTCTAACATGGGAAGAAAACAGTCACCCAAGTACAGGAAGTGCACAGAGTCCCACACAAGATAAACCCAAGAAGGAACACACCAAGACACATATTATGGAAAAGCAACAAATAATATACAAGGGAACTCCCATAAGGTTATCAGCTAATTTATCAGCAGAAACTTTGCAGGCCAGAAAGGAATGATTCTATATACTTAAAGTGATGAAAGGGAAGAACTTGCAACCAAGAATACTCTACTCAGCAAGATTATTATTCATATTTGAGAGAGAAATCAAAAGCTTCACAGACAAACAAAATTTAAGAGAATTCAGTACCATCAGACAATCTTTGCAACAAATGCTAAGGAAATTCTTTAGCAAGAAAGAGACTAGTGAGTTAAAACAAGATTTACATGCATAGACTGCTATATCAAAACTTCGTGGGGACAGTAAATCCAAAAACTACAATACATACACACAAAAAATGCAACACTAAAGATGGTAATCAAACCATAAGAGAATGAGAAAGGAAGGGAATAGAAAATTACATGTGAATAATTTCCTTAAAATTAAATGTATTAAAGGCTCCATATTAAATATATATATATATATATATATAAAATGGCTTAATGTATTTAAATATATATATCCATTATATAAAATGTATATCAAATCCATTCATATATAATATATATACACTGTCTACAAGAACTCATTTCAGATATAGTCACACATACAGACTGAAAATGAGGGGGATGGAAAGAGGTAGTCTATGCAAATAGAGGCAAAAAAAATAGCTGAAATAACAATACTCATATTGGACAAAATAGACTGTTATAATAGTTAAAGAAAGATATTACATAATGATTACTGTATCAATTCAGAAAAAAAGCTATAACAACTGTATGTATATATATGCTACATAGAAGCATCTCAATATAAAGGGAAAATATTAACAGCCATAAGTGAGAAATTGACAGAATAACAGAAATATATAGCACAGTCATGACGGGGGACTTTAGCATGCCACTTTCATCAATAGACAGGTCATCAGAGAGAAAATTAGTAAGCAAACACAAGCCTTAAATTACACATTAGATCAAATATTCTCATTTATATTTATAGACCACTCCATCCAAAAGTTGCAGAAAATGCATTCTTCTGATGTGTCCAGAACGTTTTCCAGGATTGACCACCTTCTGGGCCACAGAGCAAGTCTCAGTACATTTAAGAAAATTAAAATCATTTCAAGCATTTTTACTGACACAAGTCTATGAGATCAGAAATAAATCACAGGGCTAAAAAATGTAAAATACAAAAACGTCTATAAGCTAAACAATATGTTACTAAATAATCAATGGATCACTGAATAAATAAAAAAAAAGAAATAAAAATGCCTAGAGACAAATGAAAAGGAAAGCACAATGATCCAAAAACTTATGGGTTGCAGCCAAAGCAATTTTAAGAGGAATATTTATAGCAATACTATCCTAACTCAGGAAACAAGAAAAATCTCAAATAAACAACTTAACCTCATTCCTAAATCAACTAGAAGAAGAACAAGCAATAACTAAAGTTAGTAGAAGAATAAAAGAAGATCAGAGCAGAAATAAACAGAGACGAAGGAAAAGCAAAAGAAAATGTCAATGAAGCTAAAAGCTAGTTCTTTGAAAAGATAAAACTGATAAACCTTTATCAAGATCATAATGACAAGAAAATGGGATGGCAATCAAATGAACAAAATTAGAAATGAAAAAGGAGAAGTTGCAACTAACACCACAGAAATACATAGGATTATGAGTCACTACTATGAGCAAATGTGTGCCAATAAAATGTACAATCTTGAAGAAACAGACAAATTCTTAGAAAGATACCATCTTCCAGAACTGAATCAGGAAGACAGAAAACATGACTAGACCAATGATAAATACTGAAACTGAAAGTGTGATTTAAAGACTCCCAATAAACAAAAATCCAGGATCACATGGCTTCAGAGTTGAATTCTATCAAACATTTAGAAAAGGGCTAACACCTACCTTCTCAAACAGTTCAAAAAAAAATTAAGAGGAAGAGACACTTGAAAATTAATTCTATGATTTCACCATCACCCTGATACTGAGTAGACAAAGATTACACACAAAAAGAAAATTATAAGCCAATATCTCTGAAGAACATAGATGCAAAAATCCTCAACAAAATGCTAGAGTGAGATTTATCCCCGGGATGCAAGGATTTTTCAATACTCACAAATCAATCAGTGTGATACATCCATTAACAAACTGAAGAATAAAAACCAAATGATCACCTCAATAAATGCAGGAAAAACTTTTTTTACAGAATTCAAAACCTATTTATGATAAAAACTCTCCAGAAAGTGGGCATAGAGGGAACATACCTTAATACAATAAAGACCATATATGACCAACTTATAGCTAACATCATACTCAATAATGAAAAGCTGAAAATATTTCCTTTAGGATCAGGAAAAAGACAAGGGTATCCATGCTCACCACTTTTATTCAACATAGTTTGGAAGTCTTAGCTATGGGAATGAGAGAAGTAAAACAAATAAAAGAAATTCACATTGAAAATCTAAAAGTTAAACTCTCACTGTTTGCCGTTGATATGATGGTAAACACAGAAAATTCTAAAGAGGCTACTAGAAAACTACTAGAACTCATAAATGAATTTGCTAAGGTTGCAAATTACAAAATTAACACACAGAAATTTGTGTATTTCTATACACTAACAATGAAGTATCAGGCAGAGAAAGTCAAGGGGGAAAAAAAAAAACACATTTACCATTGCAACAAAAATAATAAAATACCTAAATATAAACCTATTTTAAGGGACAAATGACATGTACTTCAAAAGATGTAAGACTATGATGAAAGTAATTGAAGATGAGCAAACTGTTGGGAAGATATGCTGCTGCTGCTGTTAAGTCGCTTTAGTAGTGTCCGAATCTGTGCAACCCCATAAGACGGCAACCCACCAGGCTTTCCCGTCCCTGGGATTCTCCAGGCAAGAACATGGGAGTGGGTTGCAATTTCCTTGTCCAATGCATAAAAGTGAAAAGTGAAAGTGAAGTCGCTCAGTCATGTTTGACTCTTTGGACCTCATGAACTGTGCCTACCAGGCTCCTCCGTCCATGGGATTTTCCAGGCAAGAGTACTGGAGTGGGGTGCCATTTCCTTCTCCAGTTGGGAAGATATACCTGGACTGAAAGAATCAATATTGTCAAAATGACTGTACTACCCAAGGCGAATTAGAGATTCAATGAAATACATAGCAAATTACCAATGTTCTGGTTTATTTTCACAAAATTAGAACAAAAATTCTTAACATTTTTATGGAGACACAAAAGACCTTGAATAAACAAACCAATGCTGAGAAAGGAAATGGAGCTGTAGGAATCAGGCTCCTTGATTCAGTTCAGTTCAGTTCAATTCAGTTGCCCAGTCATGTCCAACTCTTTGTGACCCCATGAATCACAGCACACCAGGCTTCCCTGTCCATCACCAACTCCTGGAGTTCACTCAAACTCATGTCCATCAAGTCAGTATGTCATCCAGCCCTCTCATCCTCTGTTGTCCACTTCTCCTCTTGCCCCCAATCCCTTCCAGCATCACAGTCTTTTCCAATGAGTCAACACTTTGCATGAGGTGGCCAAAGTATTGGAGTTTCAGCTTTACCATCACTCCTTCCAAAGAAATCCCAGGGTTGATCTCCTTTAGAATGGACAGGTGGGATTCCTTGCAGTTCAAGGGACTCTCAAGAGTCTTCTCCAACACTACTGTTCAAAAGCATCAATTCTTCAGCGCTCAGCCTTCTTCACAGTCCAGCTTACATCCATACATGACCACTAGAAAAACCATAGCTTTGACTAGGCAAACCTTAGTCGGCAGAGTAATGACTCTGCTTTTGAATATGCTATCTAGTTTGGTCATAACTTTTCTTCCAAGGAGTAAGCATTTTTTTTTTTTTAATTTCATGGCTGCAATCACCATCTGCAGTGATTTTGGAGCTCCACCCCCCCCCAAAAAAAAAGTCTGACACTGTTTACACTGTTTCTCCATCTATTTGCCGTGAAGTGATGGGACCAGATGTCATGAACTTCGTTTTCTGAATGTTGAGCTTAAGCCAACTTTTTCACTCTCCACTTTCACTTTCATCACCAGGCTTTTTAGTTCTTCTTCACGTTCTGTCATAAGGGTGGTGTCATCTGCATATCTGAGGTTATTGATATTTCTCCTGCCAAACTTGTTTCCAGCTTGTGCTTCCTTCAGCCCAGCACTTCTCATGATGTACTCTGCATATAAGTTAAATAAGCAGTGTGACAATATACAGCCTTGACGTACTCCTTTTCCTATTTGGAACCAGTATGTAGCTGCATGTCAAGTGCTAACTGTTGTTTCCTGACCTGCATATAGGTTTCTCAAGAGGCAGGTCAGATGGTCTGATATGCCCATCTCTTTCAGAATTTTCCACTGTTTATTGTGATCCACAGTCAAAGACTTTGACATAGTCAATAAAGCAGAAATAGATATTTTTCTGGAACTCTCTTGCTTTTTTGATGATCCAGAAGATGTTGGCAACTTGATCTCTGGTCCCTCTCCCTTTTCTAAAACCAGCTTGAATATCAGGAAGTTCATGGTTCACTTTATTGATGAAGCCTGACTTGGAGAATTTTGAGCATTACTTTCCTAGCGTGAGAGATGAGTGCAATTGTGCAAGTAGTTTGCACATTATTTGGCATTGCCTTTCTTTGGAATGGAATGAAAACTGACATTTTCCAGTCCTGTGGCCACTGCTGAGTTTTCCAAATGTGCTGGCATATTGAGTGCAGCACTTTCACAGCATCATCTTTCAGGATTTGAAATAGCTCAACTGGAATTTCATCACCTCCACTAGCTTTGTTCGTAGTGATGCTTTCTAAGGCCCACTTCACTTCACATTCCAGAATGTCTGGCTCTAGATGAATGATCACACCATTGTGATTATCTGTGTCGTGGAGCTCATTTTTGTACAGTTCTTCTGTGTAGTCTTGCTGGCTCTTCTTAATATCTTCTGCTTCTGTTAGGTCCATACCACTTCTGTCCTTTATGAAGCCCATCTCTGCATGAAATATTCCCTTGGTATCTCTAATTATTTTGACTTCAGACTATATTAAAACACTATAGTCATAAAAATAGTATGGTACTGTTACAAAAATAGAAATATAGATCAATGAAAAAGGACAGAAAGCTCAGAAATAAGCCTATGCACCTATAGTCAATTAATCTATGACAAAGGAGGCAGGACTACAATGAAGGAAAGATATTTTCTTTAATTTTCCAGGGAAATCTGGACAGCTACATGTAAAAGAATGAAATTAGAACATTTTTAACACCACATACAGAAATAAATTCAAAATAGGTTAAGAATCTAATTGTGAGACTGGACTATAAAACTATTTGAGGAAAATAGGCAGAGCCATCTCTCAAGTAAATCACAGCAATATATTTTTCAACTTGCCTCTCAGAGTAATGGAAATAAAAACAAAAATAAACAAATGGAGCCTAAGTAAAATCAGAAGCTTTTGCACAACAAAGGAAGACATAAAGAAAATGAAAAGACAACCATCAGATAGGGAGAAAACATTTTTCATTTATGTGACCAACAAGGGGTTAGTCTTCAAAATTTACAAACAGCTCATATGACTTAATATTATGAAAATGAACATTTCAATTAAAAGATGGTTGCTGCTGCTGCTGCTACTGCTAAGTCGCTTCAGTCGTGTCCGACTCTGTGTGACCCATAGACAGAAGCACACCAGGCTCCCCCCATCCCTGGGATTCTCCAGGCAAGAACACTGGAGTGGGTTGCCATTTCCTTCTCCAATGCATGAAAGTGAAAAGTGAAAGTGAAGTCGCTCAGTCCTGTCCGACTCTTAGAGACCCCATGGACTGAGGCCCACCAGGCTCCTCCATCCATGGGATTTTCTAGGCAAGAGTAGTAGATAGCCTAAATAGATATTTCTCCAAAGAAAACATACACATGGTCAATAGGCACATGAAAATATGTCAGCACCACCAATTATTACAGAAATACAAGTCAAAAAACTACAATGAGCTAGCACCTCACACTAGACAGAATGCCTATCATAAAGAAAATCAATAAATGTTGAAGAAGGTATGGAAAGAAAGGAACGGTTCTAGATGGTTTGTGGGAATGTAAATTGGTGTAGCCACTATGGAAAACAGTATGGAGGTTCCTTAAGAAACTGAAAACAGAGTTACCATATGATTCAACAATTGACTTCTGGACATATATCTGGAAAAACATAGTTGGAAAGGATACATACATACCAATGTTCATTGCGGCATTGTTTACAATAGCCAAGAAATGAAAGCAACCTAAGTGGTCATCAACAGAAACATGTATAATGTATTACACATTTATACAATGGAATATTACTTAGTGGTTATTCAGTATAGAATAGTGCCATTTCCACTATTAGGATGTGCACTATTGGTCCAATATGGATGGACCTTAGAGACTGTCATACTGAGTGAAATAAGTCAGACAGAGAAAGATAGATATCATGATATTACTTCTATGTGAAATTTGAATAAAATGATACAAATGAACTCACAACACAGAACCAGATTCACAGACTTAGAGTACAAACTTCTGATTATAGAAGGAATTGGGAGTGAGAGATACTTAGGGAGTTTAACACATATGCAGTGCTATATTTAAAATGGATAACCAACAATGACCTACTGTATAGCAAGGGGAAGTCTGCTAAATACTGTGAAACAATCTAAGTGGGAAGCAATTTAAAAGAATAAAGGAAAGGAAAGGAAAGGAAGGGGATTTGTCCTCAGTCATGTCTGACTCTTTGCAACCCAACAGACTGCAGCCCTCCAGGAGCCTCTGTCCATGGAATTCTCCAGGCAAGAATACTGGAGTGGGTTGCCATTTCCTTCTCCAGGGAATCTTCCTGACCCAGGGATGAAATCTGGGTCTCCCATATTTCAGAAAGATTCCTTACCCTCTGAGCAATCACAATAGATATGTGGATATGTGTAAGTGAATCACTTTGCTGTACAGCTAAAGTTAACATAGTATTGTTAATCAACTATATTCCAATAGAAAATGAAACATTTAAAATAATAAACAAAATCATTTTTCTCAACAGCAATAAATACCTCCTTGATACAGTGGAAGTGAGAAATAGATTTAAGGGTCTAGATCTGACAGACAGAGTGCCTGATGAACTATGGACTGAGGTTTGTGACATTGTACAGGAGACAGGGATCAAGACCATCTCCATGGAAAAGAAATGCAAAAAAGCAAAATGGCTGTCTGGGGAAGTCTTATAAATAGTTGTGAAAAGAAGAGAGCAAAAAGCCAAGGACAAAAGGACAGATATAAGCATCTGAATGCAGAGTTCCAAAGAATAGCAAGAAGGGATAAGAAAGCCTTCTTCAGTCATCAATGCAAAGATATAGAGGAAAAGAGCAGAATGAGAAAGACTAGAGATCTCTTCAAGAAAATAAGAGATACCAAGAGAACATTGCAAATATGGACTCGATAAAGGACAGAAATGGTATGCACCTAAGAGTAGCAGAAGATATGAAGAAGAGATGGCAAGAATACACGGAAGAACTGCACCAAAAAGATCTTCATGATCCTGATTATCATGATGGTGTGATCACTCATCTAGATCCAGACATCCTGGAATGTGAAGTCAAGTGGGCCTTTAAAGCATTACTATGAACAAAGCTAGTAGAGGTGATGGAATTCCGGTAGAGCTATTTCAAATCCTGAAAGATGATGCTGTGAAAGTGCTGCCCTCAATATGCCAGCAAATTTGGAATACTCAGCAGTGGTCACAGGACTGGAAAAGGTCAGTTTTCATTCCAATTCCAAAGAAAGGCAATGCCAAAGATTGCTCAAACTACCGCACAATTGCACTCATCTCACATGCTAGTAAAGTAATGCTCAAAACTCTCCAAGCCAGGCTTCAGCAATACATGAACTGTGAAATTCCTGATGTTCAAGCTGGTTTTAGAAAAGGCAGAGGAACCAGAGATCAAACTGCCAACATCCACTGGATCATGGAAAAAAAGCAAGAGAGTTCCAGAAAAATATTTATTTCTGCTTTATTGACTGTGCCAAAGCCTTTGACTGTGTGGATCACAATAAACTGTGGGAAATTCTGAGAGAGATGGGAATACCAGACCACCTGACCTGCCTCTTGAGAAATCTGTATGCAGGTCAGTAAGCAATAGTTAGAACTGGACATGGAACAACAGACTGGTTCCAAATTGGAAAAGGAGTATGTCAAGGCTGTATATTGTCACCCTGCTTATTTAACTTATATGCAGAGTACATCATGAGAAACGTTGGACTGGAAGAAACACAAGCTGGAATCAAGATTGTTGGGAGAAATTTCAATAACCTCAGATATGCAGATGACACCATCCTTATGGCGGAAAGTGAAGAGGAACTCAAAAGCCTCTTGATGAAAGTGAAAGAGGAGAGTGAAAAAGTTGGCTTAAAGCTCAACATTCAGAAAATGAATATCATGGCATCCGGTCCCATCACTCCATGAGAAATAGATGGATAAACAGTGTAAACAGTATCAGACTTTATTTTTTCTTGGGCTCCAAAATCACTGCAGATGGTGATTGCAGCCATAAAATTAAAAGACGCTTACTCTTTGGAAGAAAAGTTATTATCAACCTAGGTAACATATTCAAAAACAGAGATATTACTTTGCCGACTAAGGTCCATCTAGTCAAGGCTATAGTTTTTCCTGTAGTCATGTATGGAGGTGAGAGTTGGACTGTGAAAAAGGCTGAGCACAGAAGAGTTGATGCTTTTAAACTGTGGTGTTGGAGGAGACTCTTGAGAGTCCCTTGGACTGCAAGGAGACCCAAACAATCCATACTGAAGGAGATCAGCCCTGAGATTTCTTTGGAAGGAATGATGCTTAAGCTGAAACTCGAGTACTTTGGCCACCTCATGAGAAGAGTTGACTCATTGGAAAAGACTCTGATGCTGGGAGGTTGGGGGCAGGAGGAGAAGGGGACAACAGAGGATGAGATGGCTGGATGGCATCACGGACTTGATGAACGTGAGTCTGAGTGAACTCCGGGAGTTGGTGATGGACAGGGAGGCCTGGCGTGCTGCAATTCATGGGGTTGCAAGGAGTTAGACACGACTGAGCCCTGAACTGTACAGGACTTGTATGTTTGTCTGAAAGAACCTGCCCAAGAGTGTCCCTTTCCAGAGTTATATCAGTGGAGAAGGACTTTGTTAAGAATTGTGAAAGGGTTGAATTTTTTCCTTCTCTTTCAAGCTAATGAGTTAGCCTTCAGTAGTTTCCTAGATGCAGGCAGATAAAATCTCCTTAGTCAAGAAAGATTTTTATATCATGAAAGTCAGGCAGAATGAGATAAACGATCACCAGTTTCCTGTGTCCCTATGTTCTTTGGAAGAAATATAAAAGGAGACTCCAGAATATAGAAGACACATAAAAAGTTTGTGTCACAACTGAGGACACCGAAGTCTAGGAAACTCCAATGTGTTCTAGGGGATATCTAGGAAACTTGCCCAAACTGGCCCTGAATGAAAAATTTTCTTTTATTATGCTGGATATTAAAGTCTATCCTTTGATCTAGAGGGAAACACTATATTTTAACAGCTTTTTGCTATGTAAATATTCTTAAAAAGATAGTTCAGAACAAAAACTGATGCAAAAATGTGTAGAAACATTTTGCAGAACTGCTAACAGATGTGAGACATCTACAAGATCTTACATAAACTTATGTTAACATGGCCAATGGCAGTTATTGTACCTTGTCATTATAGACCAGAAACAACTAAGTATAAATGTAACTGAATATTTAATATGCATGCTTCATTAGCTCAGTATGTTGACTGCATCAAAACATCCATTTCATGTCATTGGATGAGAGGAGACAGAAGGAACAAAGCAAGAAGCATAGCACAGTAATTTACCAACAGCCTCTTGTGTCCCACAAGTTCACACACATACACAAGCATGAACACACACACTAATGATGTATGGAATGAAGTAGTCAGATGTCATACTTCAGATAAAGGGAATGTATAACAAGATTTGAAAAAAGTCAGAAATTAAGCTTTGATTTTTATTTTGGACTAAATCTTTAAATAAATGAATTAATCATATATGACCTCAAATATATTATTGGATATTAACTGTGAGCTTTCTCATTGACAAATGGAGTTAATATTAACACCGAGACTACAAAGACACTGTAAGGATTATATAAAAACATATTTACAGCATATTGTTGTGATTGTTGAAAACAATTAGAATGTAACTATTCAATAAATGAAATTACTATTTTTGACAATTACAGGATGATTACATTTACTTAACACATCTAAGGGTCTTTTGCTATGCAACTTAATACTACTTTTGACACTGGAAGCAGAATAGACTGAATTTGAAACTAACATGAAATAAATTTTGTTGTTAACAATCTGCTTCTTCATATGTTTAATCTAATAAGACTTACATAATGAAGTAAATTAAATAGTAGAAAAGTTTGTACTACATATTGGGAGAGGGAAGGAGTCAGTTGACATTGCCTAGAAATAAGCTGTTATATAATTTTAAATGAATAATTAAAATTTCACAAGACTAAAGTGAAGATGTGCATGTTAAAACATTGAAGATACAGTCTGCTTCTGTTCTAGACTTCAAAGTTGAACACCTTCATGAAACTTCATGTTCTGAAATTCAGATTTAATCTTATGAAATTAGAATGCCATCATGTTAATTGAAAAAAATTGTGCTCAGATTTATGTCAAATATTGTCATTTTCATTTGGATATACACTGATTTGAAGCTTACAAAACTCACACAGACACACAGACTCAAACACACAAAATGGATCCATGAGAGCATTATAATCCAGTAAAGAAAAATTGTACTAAAAGGATGAATGCATAAGGAAGATATGGATTATATTTAGATGTAATCAGAGCCAAAGCATGAATGTACTGTTATTGCTACAGGTCATAATATATGCCAAAAATCTATATTTTCTGTTATGAGGTCATTTAGATTGTAAGAAAAAAGTGATTCAATAGATGTTTAGGAAGAGAATAAGGTGTTTAGAGAGAGTAAACTACTTTAACTTAATTGATGTTAGCTTCAATGTCCTCTAGCCAAAGACCACAAGGAAAAAGACCACAGTTGAATAAAATTGAGTTCAACTTTTTGCAACAAGGTGGGAAATATAAGTACATACAGATAGGCAATAAGTACAATAAACATTCTTAATAAGAGAAAGATATGATTATATTGGGTTTAAAAAAATGTAGTTATGCAGGTTTACCAATGACTAAACTTATATGCAGAGAACATCATGAGAAACGCTGGCCTGGAAGAATCACAAGCTGGAATCAAGATTGCTGGGAGAAATATCAATAACCTCAGATAGGCAGATGACACCACCCTTATGGCAGAAAGTGAAGAGGAACTAAAAAGCCTCTTGATGAATGTGAAAGTGGAGAGTGAAAATGTTGGCTTAAGCTCAACATTCAGAAAACAAAGATCATGGCATCTGATCCCATCACTTCATGGGAAATAGATGGGGAAACAGTGTCAGACTTTATTTTTGGGGGCTCCAAAATCACTGCAGATAGTGATTGCAGCCATGAAATTAAAAGACGCTTACTCCTTGGAAGGAAATTTGTGACCAACCTAGATAGCATATTCAAAAGCAGAGACATTACTTTGCCGACTAAGGTCCATCTAGTCAAGGCTATGGTTTTACCAGTGGTCATGTATGGATGTGCCAGTTGGACTGTGAAGAAGGATGAGTGCTGAAGAATTGATGCTTTTGAACTGTGGTGTTGGAGAAGACTTTTGAGAGTCCCTTGGACTGCAAGGAGATCCAATCAGTCCATTCTGAAGGAGATCAACCCTGGGATTTCTTTGGAAGGTATGATGCTAAAGCTGAAACTCCAGTACTTTGGCCACCTCATGTGAGGAGCTGACTCATTGGAAAAGACTCTGATTCCAGAAGGGATTGGGGGCAAGAGAAGAAGAGGATGACAGAGAATGAGATGTCTGAATGGCATCATTGATTTGATGGACATGAGTCTGAGTGAACTCTGGGAGTTGATGTTGGACAAGGTGGCCTGGTGTGCTGTGATTCATGAGGTTGCAAAGAGTCGGACATGACTGAGTGACCGAACCGAACTGAACTGAAACTTATAACTGAGCAGGACACTATGGGGCCTTCCCAGGACAGATCCCCTTGTGTCCTCTGCCTGTCTCTTGTTTGTAGAAAAGCCTTAGTCTTCCAGGCCGCTTCTGAGTCACAAAAGGCTGGTTCAAGAATTAATGATAAAAAAAAATGTACTAACAAAAAATAGCATTGGAGCAGGAGAACTGGTAACAATTTAAATAATAGGTCAGCCATATAGCAATCATAGATCTTATTTCCTCCTTGAAGGCTGTAGATGACAGTGTCTGATGCATATTCCTGAGTTGACTGGAGACCCTATCAGATGGAAGAAGCTAACTGCATGATTTCTATAAGCACAGAGCCCCCAGGTGAGCAAGTGTCTGAGAATTGATGATGTTAATCCCTGTGACACCATCCTTTAACCTCACCACCAACCAGAGAATTGTACATGAACTAATCTCACTCTCTACAATTCCTCTCCCTCATCTTGCATTTAAAAAACTCTTCTCTAAAATCCTTTAGGGAATTTGGGCCTTTTCAGGATTAGTTGTCATGCTCCTTACTTTGCACTTGCAATAAATGCCTTACTTTCCTTCACCATAACCCAGTATCAGCAGTCAGCTTCAAGTGTGGGTTGGGTAACAGGAGGATCACAGAGTCTTAAAAACTAGAAGGAAAAACAAAAAAGTTAGCTGCATCACTGTTTCTAATAGGTAAAAATGAAGAAACCAAAAATAAATTAAAACATATTTATATGACAGATTACTAAGTATAGCTATAAATGGACAATGTATTCACATAGTAATATGAGCATAAATTAATACCAACCTAGTTATGATTGAGAATGGAATGAACAAGTCCTGGAAAATTGCTCATGCAAACTTCAAAAACATATATGAAAAGCTAAGTAAGAATTATACAAACATTAACATGTTATATGAAATAACACTATTTTTTAAAAATCCAAGCAAACAATGACAGCAAAATTTAGAATATTGATTATTTCTGGATACAATCAGGAATACTAAATATGAAATGATGAAAAGAGATGTCTGAATGGCATCATTGATTTGATGGACATGAGTCTGAGTGAACTCTGGGAGTTGATGTTGGACAAGGTGGCCTGGTGTGCTGTGATTCATGAGGTTGCAAAGAGTCGGACATGACTGAGTGACCGAACCGAACTGAACTGAAACTTATAACTGAGCAGGACACTATGGGGCCTTCCCAGGACAGATCCCCTTGTGTCCTCTGCCTGTCTCTTGTTTGTAGAAAAGCCTTATCTTCCAGGCCGCTTCTGAGTCACAAAAGGCTGGTTCAAGAATTAATGATAAAAAAAAATGTACTAACAAAAAATAGCATTGGAGCAGGAGAACTGGTAACAATTTAAATAATAGGTCAGCCATATAGCAATCATAGATCTTATTTCCTCCTTGAAGGCTGTAGATGACAGTGTCTGATGCATATTCCTGAGTTGACTGGAGACCCTATCAGATGGAAGAAGCTAACTGCATGATTTCTATAAGCACAGAGCCCCCAGGTGAGCAAGTGTCTGAGAATTGATGATGTTAATCCCTGTGACACCATCCTTTAACCTCACCACCAACCAGAGAATTGTACATGAACTAATCTCACTCTCTACAATTCCTCTCCCTCATCTTGCATTTAAAAAACTCTTCTCTAAAATCCTTTAGGGAATTTGGGCCTTTTCAGGATTAGTTGTCATGCTCCTTACTTTGCACTTGCAATAAATGCCTTACTTTCCTTCACCATAACCCAGTATCAGCAGTCAGCTTCAAGTGTGGGTTGGGTAACAGGAGGATCACAGAGTCTTAAAAACTAGAAGGAAAAAAAAAAAGTTAGCTGCATCACTGTTTCTAATAGGTAAAAATGAAGAAACCAAAAATAAATTAAAACATATTTATATGACAGATTACTAAGTATAGCTATAAATGGACAATGTATTCACATAGTAATATGAGCATAAATTAATACCAACCTAGTTATGATTGAGAATGGAATGAACAAGTCCTGGAAAATTGCTCATGCAAACTTCAAAAACATATATGAAAAGCTAAGTAAGAATTATACAAACATTAACATGTTATATGAAATAACACTATTTTTTAAAAATCCAAGCAAACAATGACAGCAAAATTTAGAATATTGATTATTTCTGGATACAATCAGGAATACTAAATATGAAATGATGAAAAGTCACTAAAAAGAGTAGATAGAAGTAGATATTTTTACATTTCTAGCTTTTACAGTTGGGTTGATCTCACAGTCATTCACTATATAATAAAAGAAACACCAAACCACATTTGTACATATATAAATACATACATAGAGCTATTCACAGCACATTCATACATAGATAAATACATAAATGGAGCTATTCACAGACTGAAAAATCATGCATTTTCAAATAAAGATTACCATCGGTCCAGTCCTCTTCTCCTATGGGGCAGATTTCTTTTTTTTTTTTTTTTTAAGTCAAAATCAATTCATTGTACTGAATTAATAATTCTTAATAATGTGATCCATGGAATGTTAATGCATTGTCAAACACTCAGTACTTAAACAATGCTGTTTGTATTCAAAGAATGAAGACATTCTTTCTGAATGATAAACTTGACAATTTATCCAGACAGTTGTCACTAACACCATTGTTTATGTGCAAATCTTCCAATTACTGCTTAAATAAGTTTTAAAAATAAAAAAAGAACAATATTAACTATTTTCCCTTAATAGGCTCATTTGATTGCATTGGTTCAAATAAAGATGTAAAATTTGAACAGAAAATTTTGTCATCTAGGGGTTAGTCACTCTCAGGAGAAAAGAAGTTACAAATTAAGAAGCCTGGAAGACCCAATATAAAAAGAAAAAATGGAGAAAATGGACACTACTGGTTTCTGTTTCCCATGCTTAACTGATTTTGAGATCATCAGGGTATTGTTGCTAGGAGATTGCAGACATCTATTGCTGGTGATTTCTGTGTTATCCTCTACAAAAGACTCATTCAAGTGTGTTTTATTTCCCACTGTTATTTTTTCAATCCCCAAACACCCTACTCGAAGTTAACATCCAATATAAGAAAAAACTTGCTTTTGCCATTTTTGGACTTTTTCGTTAATCTTGGAAAAGTCATTTTAAACCACTGACCTCATTAGAGAGATAGATGATAGATGGATAGGTGTACAGATAGATAAATAAAATGTAAAGTTTCAATTTTTAAAGAAATCTTCATATTATTATAAAACCAGTTGCTGTTAGAAAGTTACTTTCTTGAATTTGCTGATAAATCCTATGTTGCCTTAATTAATTCATAATATTTCCTATAAAATTAATTGAAATATAATGTCCATAAATTGTTAGATTAACATAAAAGATTTAAATAAAGGCAGAAAAATAAAATGAGATCTAAGTAAGTATAATTTTAATATCACTTATACCTGTAAAGAGTGCCTTATTTAAAAGAAAAATAGTCACTTATGCTTTATTATCTCCTGGTAATATTGTGTGTGTACATATGTGTTTGTATACTAAATAATGAATTAATGTTACATATTCTGTAGTGCATCATCAGGCAGAGGCAAATAATTTTGAAAATTAGAAAACACTAATTTTAAAAGTTGAATATCTCTGATATGTCATATGAACTACTTGCTATTTATATATGTCACTGGTTAAAACCTGGATTACTTTTCCTTCTTGACAAGCAGTAAGATTGACATCAGAAAGAATAAAAACAAGTTTGTAAAAGTAGAACCCTACCAGTGTTAAATAAGATGTTTAATTTTCTACTTTCATGATGCACATCTGAGCTTTTCAATCCATTTTCAAATATGGAAGAGAGTGACTTACTACTCATCAGTGACCAATCCATATCATAGGGCTTCTTTTGAGGATCTTGGATAATTCTTTCTACCTTGGTGCCTGTACTTATGTTGGAACTGTTCTGTGAAATCTGATATTGATATGTTTAATTGTTGACACTGCTATTGAGATCCAGACAAAATGTAGACTTGAAAGTCAAGAGGGCAAAAAATTGCAAATAGAAAGAAGTTATCATTTACTAATAACATGGCAGAACTCAGTTCCTTCTACTTTTAGGCAAGGCAATATTTTTCACAGTTATCAGTGCATAAGAGTTAAACTATATGGCTTAACCATAATAAATACAAAAATCTCAATTTTATTAAAATTTAAAAACTTTTTTTTATTAATCAGACTTAAAGATTATTTTGGTATTCATAATCTCCCTTTCATTCCCATTTCCATACCAAAAAGACTTTTTATACAGTGGGTCATTCTAGGTACACACTCCTTAGCAAAACAGATAAGCTTTTTCTGTCAAAACATTTAATTATAAAGTTGTTCCTGTTAGTTAAGAAGTAAATCATTTAAAAGGTTAAAAAAAAAAGATTAAATGTAATCTTGAAAGAAAAATGCTTACAGATAAAAAGAAGAAAAGCTTGTATTCAAATAAAGAAAGTTATTTGTCATTTCAAGATAGTTAATGAGCTTCAGATACTCTTTGATGATGAGAAGGAATATGATATACATGCAAAAAAAAGCTTTAATGAAGTATAAAATTATAAAAGATAATGAAGTTCTTTTTTTAGAATATGCAATTAGTAACTGTTGGATATTTTATTTCTTAAATATATTGACAACACTGATACATGTAAAACCATTTCAAAGGAGAGGAAGGAGAGAGTTATAAGTTCTAATTCAAGATGATCAAAATTAAACATTTTTTTTCCCACCTCAATTCATCTTTCTGAAAGATAACAGGGAAAAAATATATACATATGTTCAGCACACAGGGCTTGGGAAGGCTGGTATTAAGCTACTTGGATAGTAATAGTATAAGAATTAACTGAGGAGGTTTATTTAATCAAAAGGTGAACAGGTCTTATGGATTACTCTGAAAAAGAAATTTATGAATACATGAACAGAAAGTTGAATAGACTGACAAACTGGAAAATAAGAATTTGTAGAATGTGATGTAACTATTTAAAATTACATAATACCAGAAACAAAGTAAGAAACAATAAACGCTTTGCCAGTAAATATGTCAAAGTTAAGTTGAACCTTCAAGAACCAAAACATTGTCTTTCCAAACACTTCTAATGCATGATTATTTTTCATTTTCCATATTAAACTTAGATAATGAAATAACTTGTACAATTGTAAAAATGTGTATGTAAAATTATACTGCCTGCAGATATATGCATAAAGATGTTGTTTGCAGTACTGTCTGCAAAGAAACAATATGTAGATGACTGAAATGTTCAATCATAAAAATAGTTAAAATGCAACTTAATTCTCAAAAAAAGAATGCACCTATTAAAAAAGTAGATAATGTCTTATATCAAGGAGGATATTAGTCACCTACCAGCTGAAAAAATAGGTGTTAAACACTGCATGTACTCTGGCATTGTTTACAATACAAATGTGCATTGGCTTAATTGTACACTTCTTGGTGCAAATCATCTGCTAAGATTATGTACTAATAGGATAACATTGGTTTGGGAATATGCTTTGAGAATTAAGTAGGGCTTTTACTATTAGACATAGTGCTATGATGTTTAAAATATTTCAAAGAAAGAAACATACAGACAAGAAAAAAAGTAAAATAAGACATTCACTGGTAAGTTATTAATATTTTACTCCCCCTGCTTTTGAAAAGATGTCAAGAACAATTTCTTAGCTAGAATTTTTGACTCTCCTTTTCAATTAATTGTACTGAAAATTATTCTTTTAGTAAATATTATTCTTATATGTTCAAGAATCTAAATGACCATAATTATACTTATGACTTATGTAATCAATTAACGATCTATAATGTGAGTGGGCCTAATCCAATCAATTGAAGGTCTTAAGAGAAAAGCTGGGCCCTCTGAAGAGGAAATAATTATCCTCCAGTCTGCCTTCAGACTCAAGAATTTAACATCAAATTCTGCCTGAAATTTCAGACTGTTGATCCACTGTACTCATTTTTAGCACTCTCTCTCTCTCTCTCTTTTTTTCTTTCCCTCAGTCGCTACTGATCCTGCTACTGCTGCTAAGTCGCTTCAGTCGTGTCCGACTCTGTGCGACCCCATAGACAGCAGCCCACCAGGCTCCACCATCCCTGGGATTCTCCAGGGAAGAACACTGGAGTGGGCTGCCATTTCCTTCTCCAGAGAATCTTCTTGATCCAGAAATGGGACTTACATCTCCTGTACCTCCTGCACTGCAGATTTTTTACCCACTGAACCACCCGGGATTTGTATGAGTCAATTCCTTGTAATAAATATCATTTTCTATGCATAAACATAGAATTCATTCAGCTTCTGTTTAAACCTCTGACTAATATAGAAACTAAAAAATGCTAAAATTGTAATGCCCAAGTGAATTGCAGTGGTTTTAAATTCAAATATGGATGCATTGAGAAGAGGTGCCAAGAATAAACAGAACTATGTAAAAAAGAACTTCATGTCCCAGAGAGCAATGATGGTGTGATCACTCACCTAAAGCCAGACATCCTGGAATACAAAGTGGGACTTAGACAGCATAACTACAAACAAAACTAATGGAGGTGATGGAATTCAAATTGAACTATTTCACATACTAAAAGATAATGCAGTTTAAGTGCTGCCCTCAATATGTTAGAAAATTTGGAAAAAATCAGCAGGGACCACAGGACAGGAAAAGGTCAGTTTCCATTTCAATCCCAAAGAAAGCAATGCAAAAGAATGTTCAAACTACTGCACATTGCACTCATTGACTTTATTTTTCTGGGCTTTGAAATCACTGCAGATGGTGATTGCAGCCATGAAATTATAAGACACTTACTCCTTGGAAGGAAAGTTATGACCAACCTAGACAGCATTTTGAAAAGCAGAGACATTATTTTGTCAACAAAGGTCTGTGTAGTCAAGGCTGTGGTTTCTCCAGTGGTCATGTATGGATGTGAGAGTTGGACTATAAAGAAAGCTGAGCGCCAAATAATTGATGCTTTTGAACTGTGGTGTTGGAGAAGACTCTTGAGAGTCCCTTGGACTGCAAGGAGGTCCAACCAGTCCATCCTAAAGGAAATCAGTCTTGAATATTCATTGGAAGGACTGATGCTGAACCTGAAACTCCAATACTTTGGCCACCTGATCCGGAGAACTGACTCATTAAAAAGACCCTGATGCTGGGAAACATTGAGGGCAGGAGGAGAAGGAGATGACAGAGGATGAGATGGTTGGATGACATCACAGACTCATGGACATGGGTTTGGGTGGACTCTGGGATTTGGTGATGGACAGGGAGGACTGGCGTGCTGTGGTTCATGGGGGTGCAAAGAGTCAGACACGACTGAGCGACTGAACTGAACTTAACTACACGCTAGCAAAGTAATGCTCAAAATCCTCCTAGCAGGCTACAATAGCATGTAAACCGTGAACTTCCAGATGTTCAAGCTGGATTTAGAAAAGGCAAGGGAACAAGAGATCAAATTGCCAACATCCATTGGATTATCAAAAAAAAAAAAAACAAGAGTTCCAAAAACAAATCTACTTTTTCATTATTGACTAAAAGAAAGCCTTTGACTGCGGGGATCAGAACAAACTGTGGAAAATTCTGAAAGAGATGGTATTACCAGACCACTACCTCCAACACTGTTGGGCTTCCCTGGTGGCTCACATGGTAAAATGGCTGCCTGCATGGTAGGAGACATGGGTTTGATCCCTGCATCAGGAAAATCCCCTGGAAAAGGAAATGGCAACCCACTTCAGTACTCTTGCCTGGAAAATTCCATGAATGGAGGAGTCTGGTGGGCTATAGTCCATGGAACCACCAAGGGTTGGACACGACTGAGCAACTTCACTTTCTTTCTTTCTTTACCTGCCTGCTGAAAAATTTGTAGGCAAGTCAAAAGTGACAGTTAAAACTAGTCATGGAAAAACAGTCTGGCTCCAAATTGGGAAAGGAATGCATCAAGGTTGTATATTGTCATCCTGCTTATTTAATTTATATACATATGCTGAATATATCATGTGAAATGCTGGCCTGCATGAAACACAAGCTTCAAGATTGCTGGGAGAAATATCAACAACCTCAGATAGGCAGGTGACGCCACCTTTATGGCAGAAAGTGAAGAATAACTAAAGAAACTCTTGATGAAAGTGAAAGAGGAGAATCAAAAAGTTGCCTTAAAACTCAACATTGAAAAAAAACTAAGATCAAAGCATACAGTTCCATCACTTCATGGTAAATAGATGGGGAAACAATAGTGAGAGAATTTTTAGGAGGACTCCAAAATCACTGCAGATGGTGCCTGAAGGCATGAAATTAAAAGAAACTTGCTCCTTGGAAGAAAACTTATGAACAACCTAGACAGCATATTAAAAAGCAGAGACATTACTTTCCCATCAAAGGTCTAGTCAACGCTATGATTTTCCATTAGTCATGTATAGATGTGGACTGTAAAGAAAGTTGAGTGCCAACGAATCCATGCTTTTGAACTGTCGCGTTGGAGAAGACTCTTTAGAGTCCCTTGGACTGCAAGGAGATTCAACCAGTCCTTCCTAAAGGAAATGAATCCTGAATATTCCTTGGAAGGACTAATGTTGAAGCTGAAATTCCATTGCCACCTGATGTGAAGAACTGACTCATTGGTAAAGACCCTGATGCTGGGAAAGATTGAAGGCAGCAGGAGAAGGGGACAACAGAGGATGAAATAGTTGGATGGCATCACCAATTCAATGGACATGAGTTTGAGTAGGTTACAGGAGTTGGTGATGGACAGGGAAGCCTGGTGTGCTACAGTCCATAGGGTCACAAAGATCTGGACACAACTGAGTGACTGAACTAAACTGACTGATGGATGTAGCAAATGGTTTAAAATAGGAAATCACATGGTTATAAAACATTAAGTGCTGGTGGGAATGATGGTGAACTTGAGACTCTGTCTCTGCTGAAAGAAGTTCAAATTAAAATATTTTAAACAGTGCAACCCAATCAAAATTCTTGTAAACTATTTCAGCATGTAGAAACCATTGTGACTTAGTTATAAGAACTGACAGAAGGGAAATAATTGTGGCTTAAATTAATTAGGTAAAATTTCACGTGAATAAAGGGATTTTGAATATTCCTTCATTAGGTTTGACTTAATGCTCCCTACAACGTAACTAAATTTTGGACATGATTCTTCCTCACTCTAGGCTCCGTACATTCTTTTACTTAGAAATTTTTCTTTAGAAGACATGTACTTGTAAATTATTTATCTGATCCTTTCAGATATAAATAATTTTAAAATATTCTTCCTAGTCTACAAAGTAAAGATGTATTTCTTTATAAGCCTAACTTTGGCAGGCTAACTTCAGATTGTAAAACTGCCTCCTGATATGAAGATAAGAGCAAGTTTAGTTTTCATTTTGAAAATGATAATTAGGAAACATAAAACAACCTAATAATCCCCTACTTCAGGTCTTAAAAACTCTCCAGCTTTTTGTTTCAGTGGAATTGAGCTCAAACTGAATTCTGACCTCTCTCTTTTATTTAAATAACCTTGAAGAAAGACTCATCTATATAAATTATCCAGTGTAATTTTTGCATTGATTTTGTTTTCATATTTTCATTTCAGTTAACTTATAGTTACAAATAGATAAAGACACTTGAAACAGTACTTTTTTCCAAGAAAATAGAAAAAAATAATCCATTTCAGTAGTGTGTGTATTCCTTATGAATTTTTAAATTCTTTTTTCCTTCTAAGTCATCAGTAAGCCAACATTATAGATAAATAATTCAAAATAAAATAAACAAAATAAGAGACATGATTTCAACATAAAGAAGCTTTGTTTATAGAAGATTTATAAGTCACAGACCTATGATTGTGTAGCTCATTTGTATTTCTCTTTAAATCATTGAAATTGTAGATATTCTCTTATTTTTCCAGTTAAATTAGAGCCAAATGATCATTTAGCAACTGTGATACATATCACATATACATATCTCATAATCAGATGAAAATTTATTCCATTTTACAGATATATAAGTACACAGATGAAAGTGTATATGTGTGTGTGTATATAAGTGTGTGTGTATTTTTGTTATCATTGTTCAGTCACCCAGTCATGTCCATCACTCTGCAACCCCAAGGACTGCAGAACTCCACGGCTGTCTCTCACCATCTTCCAAAGTTTGCCCAAGTTCATGTCATTGCATCTGTGATGACATCCAGCCATTTCATCCTCTGACAGCCTCTTCTCCTTCTGCCCTCATTCTTTCCCAGCATCAGGAACTTTTCCAATGAATCAGTTGTTTGCATCAGATAACCAAAACACTGGAGTTTCAGTGTCATCCTTCCAATGAGTATTCAGGATTGATTTCTCTTAACACTGACTGGTTTGATCTCCTTCCTTTCCAAGGGACTCTCATGAGTCTTCTCCAGCAGCATAGTTCAAAGGCATCAATTCTTTGGTGTTCTGCCTTCTTTAAGGTCAGCTCTCACAACTGTAGGTGACACTGGGAAGACCATAGCCTTGTCTACGTGGACCTTTGTCAGCAGAGTAAAGTCTCTGCTCTGTGTCCAGTAATTACTATATATATGTAGAGACAGAGAGAAGTACAAACATTAAATTGAAAAAAAAATCTCAATGAAAAATAAAAAAATCCCTCGCTAAATCACCAAATATCTTGTCAACTCTACATTCTAACAAATAATTCTTTGGAAGAAATAAAGCACTTCAGTTTTTTTTTTTTTTTTCTATATCATTAGTGAGCAAGAATAAGAATATGACTTTTAACCACTGACTTGTTTTTGTTTTTGTTTTTTAATTTCATTCAAAAGGTTTTGTCTACTAAATTACAACAGGAATCTAATGATATCACTCTCATATTTTAATCAATAGAAATCCTGAAATATCTATATTTAAATTTATAACACCTATGATATATATTTATTTATATGTACATTTTCTCTTTTCAGTTAACAGATACCATTGCATTACTTTCATTATATTAGCACGATGTCTGGCATTTAAAAAATTCATAATAAGGAAAAAATATTTATTTTGAAAACTCAAGTCCTAATAACCATTATTTAGGAATAAAAGAAAGTTGTTTTATAGAAATATAAAATGAAAAATCATGTATAAGTTGTTAGAATAGCATTTTCAGAATTCACAATGTGAGTTTTCCTCAGATCAAAAGCAGAGATACAGAAACTATTGCCAACTTCTATCTCTGTCACACAAATTTCTTAAAGTAGAGAGTCACCAGATAGCTGAGCAGTTTAGCAAGATTGATATCCATATTTTCAGTCCCTGGTAAAAAGCAGAAGTGGAATATTTGGTGACTCAGCATACTGTTAACATATATCTTTCATGATTGGAACAATAGAAACTACTGTGAAGGAAAACTATATTCAAAATTCACAAAGAATCACTGGATGCCTTTAGAGTAAAAAACAAAGCAAAAAAAAAAAAAAAAAAAAAAAAAAAAAAAAAAAAAAAAAAAAAAAAANGTGGAATATTTGGTGACTCAGCATACTGTTAACATATATCTTTCATGATTGGAACAATAGAAACTACTGTGAAGGAAAACTATATTCAAAATTCACAAAGAATCACTGGATGCCTTTAGAGTAAAAAACAAAGAAAAAAAAAAAAAAAAAAAAGAAGAAGAAGAAGAATAAAAACAGCAATATTAGCCAGTGGCAATATTGAATAATTTATTTCCTAGTTTATTGTTGAACTTAAATTCAAAAACCAAATGCAAAGTATAGGACAGATGAGTGATGAATTTCAAATAGTCTAAGTGAAAAAGACAAAGAGTTTAGGATGACTTCTCATGGAATATACATCAATAGCATGGCAGTCTTTCAGAAAGGCCACTTGATTTCAGTTCAGTTCAGTCACTCAGTCGTGTCCGACTCCTTGCAACCCCATGAATTGCAGCACGCCAGGCCTCCCTGTCCATCACCATCTCCCGGAGTTCACTCAGAATCACGTTCATTAAGTCAGTGATGCCATCCAGCCATCTCATCCTCTGCCGTCCCCTTCTCCTCCTGCTCCCTATCCCTCCCAGCATCAGGGTCTTTTCCAATGAGTCAACTCTTTGTATGAGGTGGCCAAAGAACTGGAGTTTCAGCTTTAGCATCATTCCTTCCAAAGAAATCCCAGGGCTGATCTTCAGAATGGACTGGTTGGAACTCCTTGCAGTCCAAGGGATTCTCAAGAGTCTTCTCCAACACCACAGTTCAAAAGGATCAATTCTTCAGTGCTCAGCCTTCTTCACAGTCCAACTCTCACATCCATACAGGACCACAGGAAAAACGATAGCCTTGACTAGACAGACCTAGTCGGCAAAGTACTATCTCTGCTTTTGAATATGCTATCTAGGTTGTTCATAACTTTTCTTCCGAGAGTAAGCGTCTTTTAATTTCATGGCTGCAATCACCATCTGCAGTGATTTAGAAGCCCCAAAAAATAAAGTCTGACACTGTTTCCACTGTTTCCCCATCTATTTCCCATGAAGTGATGGGACCAGATACCATGATCTTCATTTTCTGAATGTTGAGCTTTAAGCCAACTTTTTCACTCTCCTCTTTCACTTTCAACAAGAGGCTTTTGAGTTCCTCTTCACTTTCTGCCATAAGGGTAGTGTCATCTGCATATCTGAGGTTATTGATATTTCTCCTGGCAATCTTGATTCCAGATTGTGTTTCTTCCAGTCCAGGGTTTCTCATGATGTAGTCTGCACAAAAGTTAAGTAAGCAGGGTGATAATATACAGCCTTGACATACTCCTTTTCCTTTGGAACCAGTCTGTTGTTCCATGTGCAGTTCTAACTGTTGCTTCCTGACCTGCATACAGATTTCTCAAGCAGCAGGTTAGATGGTCTGGTATTTCCATCTCTTTCAGAATTTTACACAGTTTATTGTAATCCACACAGTCAAAGCCTTTGGCATAGTTAAGAAAGCAGAAATAGATGTTTTTTCCGGAACTCTCTTGCTTTTTCCATGATCCAGCAGATGTTGGCAATTTGATCTCTGGTTCCTGTGCCTTTTCTAAAACCAGGTTGAATATCAGTAAGTTCATGGTTCATGTATTGCTGAAGCCTGGCTTGGAGATTTTGAGCATTACTTTACTAGCATGTGAGATGAGTGCAATTGTGCAGTAGTTTGATCATTCTTTGGCATTACCTTTCTTTGGGATTGGAATGAAAATTGACCTTTTCTAGTCCTTTTTTGACTTAGGGAGAATTAAAACGATAGCAGTGTCCATATTAGAGAATCCTTCCTAGGTGTCAATCCTGCTCAGATAACACTGACTCTAGCTGGATCAGCTCTGTGAACCACAAGTTACACAGAAACTCCACACAATCTTGCTTGCTTGCTAAGTCACTTCAGTCGTGTCCGACTCTGTGTGACCCAATAGACGGCAGCCACCAGGCTCCCTGTCCCTGGGATTCTCCAGGCAAGAACACTGGAGTGGGTTGCCATTTCCTTCTCCAATGCATGAGAATGAAAAGTGAAAGTGAAGTCACTCAGTCGTGTCCGACTCTTAGTGACCCCATGGACTGCAGCCTACCAGTCCTTTGTTCAGCTAAAACTATTAATTAATATGGAGAAATAGGAGAACAAATATTACTAGGGGTGCAAATAGAAGCCTGTTGCTTGGGATCCTTATAAGAAAAGCAAAAATTCTCATCTAGTCTTCCTATTAGAGCTTTTAGCAAGATATTTATGGGTAAGATCCCCTAGAAGATGACATGGCAATCCACTCCAGTATTCTTGCCTGGAGAATTCCATGGGAAGAGGAACTTGAGGTCCATGGGGTTGAAAAAGAGTCAGACACCACTGAAGCGACTTAGCAAACACATATAACTGGTATACTTTTGATAACAACAGTTCAGTTCTGTTGCTTAGTCGTGTCCAACTCTTTGTGATCCCATGGAGTGCAGCATGCTAGGCTTCCCTGTCCATCACCAGCTCCTGGAGCCTATTCAAACTCATGTCCATTGAGTCAGTGATGCCATCTAACCATCTCATCCTCTGTTATCCCCTTTCCCTCCCAACTTCAATTTTTCCCAGCATCAGGGTCTTTTCAAATCAGTCAGTTTTTCACATCAGGTCGTCGAAGTACTGGAGTTTAGGCTTCAGCATCAGTCCTTCCAATGAATATTCAGGACTGATTTCCTTTAGGATGGACTGGATGGATTTCCTTGCAGCCCAAGGGACTCTCAAGAGTCTTCTCCAACACCACAGTTCAAAAGCATCAATTATTTGGTGCTCAGCTTTCTTTATAGTCCAACTCTCACATCCACATGTGACCACTGGGGGGGGGGGGGCATAGCTTTGATTAGACAGACCTCTATTGGCAAAGTAATGTCCCTGCTTTTTAATATCTAGATTGGTCATAACTTTCTTCCAAGGAACAAGTGTCTTTTAATTTCATGGCTACCATACCATCTGCCGTGATTTTGGAGCCCCCTCCCAAATAAAGTTTGTCACTGTTTCCATTGTTTCCCCATCTATTTGCCATGAAGTGATGGGACTAGATGCCATGATCTTAGTTTTCTGAATGATGAGTTTTAAGCCAAGTTTTTCACTCTCCTCTTTCACTTTCAAGAGACTCTTTAGTTCTTCTTCACGCTCTGCCATAAATATGGTGTCATCTGCATATCTGAGGTCATTTATATTTTTCCTGGCAATCTTGATTCCAGCTTGTGCTTCCTCCACTCCAGCATTTCTCATGATGTACTCTGTTTCTAAGTTAAATAAGCAGGGTGACAATATGCCACCTTGACATATTCCTTTCTCAATTCGGAACCAGCCTGCTGTTCCATGTCCAGTTCTAACTGTTGCAAGTAAATGGTAATAGAATCCATGGAAGTAGAAGAGTTCTGATTACTTCATACAGAGTAAAATCACATTATATAATATTAAGATCTGTAGGCTTGCATTTTCTTCCAAGCTTTGCTTTTTGATAGTGTTTAGCCTTGTGAAAAATCAGTAAATCTTTGCAGGAATAATTTCAATAATATGAAGTAAAGATAATTTTTCAGGATTCTCATTTCAAAGGAATGTTGAATAGATTAAATGATGTATCATCTGTACACTCAAAAGCATTTTACTAGTTTCATCTAGTGTTATCAATATCTGAATTTATGAAAAAAATATAAGATTAAGTGAGAGGTTATGTGATGTTTGTAAGGAATATTACAGAAGTATTACTGAATTAAACTGCAGGATAGGCAAGCTGAGTGGGTTGCAAATAATTTCATTGAATTTTGTTGTTGTTGTTGTTGTTACATGCTATATGTCAATGGCTTTTAATGAAGACAAGAGAGAATATAGCTTGTCTAATAATATTTTGATATTATAAATATTTCTGGATGATTGTATCCAAAACGTCTGAGGAAAGAACTTAAAATATTTATGTTAGGGTAAAAAAATTTTTTTTCTACATATATTTATACTTTGTGTAAAGTCATTGCTATTAAGTTTCTCAGAAGTCAGAATATGATAAAAATAATATCACTATCTATAAAATATCTTATAGTCTGAGGAGCTATCTTTTGATAAATACAATGTATAGCTCTGTACAAAGTGTCAGTATGCATTAATCTCTTACTAAATGACTAGTTTATCTAAAAATATATATATTTTGCAAAGTTTCATAAACATTGCAAACATGTTCTCGAAAGAGAACATGACATAATATTAATTAATAATACAAACATAATCTAATCAGATTGGTTAACACATGGTTCAAATGTTTCCTTTTTATATATTTTTAAAAGTTAATACTGTGGCTTTGTAGTAGAGCTTGAAGTCAGGCAGGTTGATTCCTCCAGTTCCATTCTTCTTTCTCAAGATTGCTTTGGCTATTAGAGGTTTTTTATATTTCCATAAAAATTGTGAAATTATTTGTTCTAGCTCTGTGAAAAATACTGTTGGTAGCTTGATAGGGATTGCATTGAATCTGTAGATTGCTTTGGATAGTATACTCATTTTCACTATATTGATTCTTCTGATTCATGAACATGGTATATTTCTCCATCTATTAGTGTACTTTTTGATTTCTTTCACCAGTGCTTTATAATTTTCTATATATAGATAAATCTTTGGTTTCTTTAGGTAGATATATTCCTAACTATTTTCTTTCTTTTCATTGCAATAGTAAATGGAATTGTTTCCTTAATGTCTCTTTCTATTTCCTCATTATAAGTGTATAGGAATGCAAGGGATTTCTGTTTGTTGATTTTATATCCTTCAACTTTACTATATTCATTTCAAGAGAGTATGGAGCTAGGAAAAAAAAAAAAAACAGAAATATAGATCAATGGAACAAAATAGAAAGCCCAGAGATAAACCCACGCACCTAAGGATAACTTATATTTGACAAAGGAGGCAAGAATATACAATGGAGAAAAGACAATCTCTTTAACAAGTGATGCTGGGAAAACTGGTCAACCACTTGTAAAAGAATGAAACTAGAACATTTTTAACACCATACACAAAAATAAACTCAAAATGGATTAAAGATCTAAACCTAAGACAAGAAACTATAAATATCCTAGAGGAGAACATAGGCAAAACACTCTCCGACATACATCACAGAAGGATCCTCTATGGCCCACCTCCCAGAATACTGGAAATAAAAGCAAAAATAAACAAATGGGGCTTAATTAAAATTAAAAGTTTCTGAAAAACAAAGGAAACTATAAGCAAGGAGAAAAGGAGGGCTTCAGAATGGGAGAAAATAATAGCAAATGAAGCAACTGACAAACAACTAACCTCAAAAATATACAAGCAACTTATGTAGCCCAATTCCATAAAAATAAATGACCCAATCAAAAAAATGGGCCAAAGAACTACATAGACATTTCTTCAAAGAAGACATACAGATGGCTAACAAACACATGAAAAGATTCTCAACATCACTCATCATCAGAGAAATGCAAATCAAAACCACAATGAGGTACCATTTCATACCAGTCAGAAAGGCTGCAATCCAAAAGTCTACAAGCAATAAATTATGGAGAGCGTGTGGAGAAAACAGGAACCCTCTTACACTGTTGGTGGGAATGCAAACTTGTACAGCCACTATGGAGAACAGTGTGGAGATTCCTTAAAAAACTGGAAATAGAACTGCCTTATGACCCAGAAATTCCACTGCTGGGCATACAAATCAAGGAAACCAGAATTGAAAGAGACATGTGTAACTCAATGTTCATCACATCACTGTTTATAATAGCCAGGACATGGTAGCAACCTAGATGTCCATCAGCAGATGAATGGATAAGAAAGCTCTGGTACATATCCACAATGGAGTATTACTCAGCCATTAAAAAGAATACATTTGAATCAGTTCTAATGAGGTGGATGAAACTGGAGCCTATTATGCAGAATGAAGTAAGCCAGAAAGAAAAACACCAATATAGTATACTAAACATATATATGGAATTTAGAACGACAGTAACAATAACCCAGTATGTGAGAGAACAAAAGAGTCACAGATATATAGACAGTCTTTCAGACTCTGTGGGAGAGGGAGAGGGTGTGATGATTTGGGAGAATGGCATTGAATCATGTATAATATCATATAAGAAATGAATCACCAGTCGAGGTTCAATGCCGGATACAGGATGCTTGGGTCTGGTGCACTGGGATGAACCAGAGAGATGATATGGGGAGGGAGATGGGAGGTGGGTTCAGGACGAGGAACATGTGTACACCCGTGGTGGATTCATGTTGATGTATGGCAAAACCAATGCAATATTGTAAAGTAATTAGCCTCAAATTTAAAAAAAATAAATAAATTTAAATAAAATAAATAGAAAATAAAAGTTAATACTAAAAATGCATGAAATGCAGCAAGTTAAAGTATTTAAGTAAGAAAGAATAAGCAAAAAAAAAAAAAGAGAGAGAGAGAGAGAGAAGGAAAAATAAGAGAAAGCATTAAGTTTAGTAACTGAAATGCCCATTACAGAATACTAAACACTTGCAACAGAAGGGTCATAAATATGATTTCAAGCACTCAAGCTTTGCATTCAGATACTTGCAAGATTTAACTATTCATAAAATTTTACCAAAACAGATTCTAGAAATAGCAAAACAATACTGGGTACTGACACCAGGCAAAACTCACTCTTCAAAATAAAGTAATCATAAAATTTTAATTTTTAAAATGCATATGATAAACATGAATTAAAACCAATATTTTAATAAACATTGAAGAACAAAATACTTTTACATTTTTAATAAAAATTATTTACAACTAATTTAATCATTCAAAAATTTTGTTAAATTTTCTAAAAATGTCTAATCTGAGCTTCATAAGTTTATACTATTCTGTACCTATTATTACTGTTTTAGGTAGGATGATGTTTGTAGAAATTTTATAAAGTCTTCATTGAAAAATGAAAGTTTAGTCTCTCAGTCGTGTCCCACTCTTTGGGACCCTATGGACTGCAGCCTATCAGGCTTCTCTGTCCATGGGATTTTTCAGGCCAGAGTACTAGAGTGGATTGCCATTTCCTTCTCCAGGGATCTTCCTCATTCAAGGATCACACCCAGGTCTCCCACATTGTAAGCAGACACTTTACCATCTGACCCACCAGGGAAGTCTTGATTAGGCAAAAACAAAACAAAAAGAAAACCTACAAATTACCTTTCTGAAATCTATAGAAATTTCTGTAATTAATTTTTGGCTTTATAGGGTGAAGTATAAAATATTTATTATTTATAAATTTATTTAAAAGTATAGTGCACATAAGTACCCATAGTCAGCGACTATGCTGCTAAGTATCATTATCATCTTGATTTTACACACTTTCATCAGCTTTTTTGGAGAAGGAAATGGCAACTCACCCCAGTATTCTTGCCTGGAGAATCCCATGGACAAAGGAGCCTGGCAGGCTGCAGTCCATGGGGTCACAAAGAGTCAGACATGACTGAGCGACTAACACACACACACACACACACACAGGAAATTCTGGAGACATAGTTTTGTATATATTCTTTTATTTCACATTTTAAAATACCAAGCACTCTACTGTTATTTCATTCTTTCCTATTATGTAACATTTAATTTATTTCAATTGTTATCATTACTTCAATTAATACTTTATTATGTAAATAAAATATAAAAACTCATCTGGATATATTTTCATATTAAACTCTGGAATAATGATTATGCTAAAAACTATGCACACCTTAAATAATTTGAAATATCTGGACAGTTTCTCTCTAGAAAATGTTATTTAAAAATATACGTTTTCCACATTAAATAACTTTGCCTTTCTTTAACACAGACTTTCTGGCTTCATGCAGTTCTCCTATTTTGTTAGGCGTTCCTCTTCAAATATTCAGTACCCTCAGACCTTTAAGGGCTTCCCTTGCGGCTCAGCAAGTAAAGAATCCACCTGCAATGAGAGACACCTGGGCTCAATTCCTGGGTTGGTAATATGCCCTGGAGCAGGGAAAGGCTACCCACTCCAGTATTATGGCCTGGAGAATTCTATGGACCATGCAGTCCATGGAGTCGCAAAGAGTCTGACACAACTGAGGACTTTCACTTTCACTTTTCAAAACTTTATCTTTCCATGATGCACATTAACTTCTTTATATACTTCCAAAAGCTCAGAGGTTAAAGCGTCTGCCTCCAATGCGGTAGACCCGGGTTCGATCCCTGGGTTGGGAAGATCCTCTGGAGAAGGAAATGGCAATCCACTCCAGTATTCTTGCCTGGAGAATCCCATGGACTGAGAAGCCTGGTAGGTTACAGTCCATGGGGTCGCAAAGAGTCGGACACGACTGAGCAACTTCACCTCAAAATGCCTTCAAGTAAATTTATAGAAATTATAACTTTAATCAAATGTACTACTTCACTCCCTGAGACTCAAGAAATTGTCAATTCCTCCAAAAAAGAAGCTTGTTCCATATCTTTTGGTTTGCTCTAAATTTAAAGATTAGTATGGGGAAATTGCTAGCTTAAAATTCCAATCCAGAGATACAGTATCAGTTCAGTTCAATCACTCAGTCGTGTCTGATTCTCTGCAACCCCATGAACCTCAGCAAGCCAGGCCTCACTGTCTATCACCAACTTCTGGAGTTTCCTCAAAGTCACATATATGAAGTTGGTGATGGCATCCAGCCATCTCATCCTCTGTCATCTCCTTGTCCTCCTGCCCCAAACCCTCCCAGCATCAGAGCCTTTTCCAATGAGTCAACTCTTTGCATGAGGTGGCCAAAGTACTAGAGTTTCAGCTTTAGCATCATTCCTTCCAAAGAAATCCCAGGGCTGATCTTCTTTAGAATGGACTGGTTGGATCTCCTTGCAGTCCAAATGACTCTCAAGAGTTTTCTCCAGCACCACAGTTCAAAAGCATCAATTCTTCAGCGCTCAGCTTTCTTCACAGTCCAACTCTCACATCCATATATGATCACTGGAAAAACCATAGCCTTACTAGACGGACTTTTGTTGGCAAAGTAATGTCTCTGCTTTTGTATATGCTAAATAGGTTGGTCATAACTTTTCTTCCAAGGAGTAAGTGCCTTTTAATTTCATGGCATCTTACTTTCCTTTTAGTCTGATTTATTTTTCTTTCAGTAATATTTTGCAGTTTTATTGTAATATTCATCTTCTAACCATTTGAAAACTGATGTCCAAATATATTTTTGATATATGGTACTGTGAATAAAACTTCTGATTTCAAATTTCAGTTGTTCTTATTTATAAGTATGACTGCTTATTCATTTTTATATTATCATCAGTTCAGTTCAGTTCAGTCATTCAGTTGTGTCCGACTCTGTGACCCCATGAATCACAGCACGCCAGGCCTCCCTGTCCATCACCATCACAGGGAGTTAACTCAGACTCACGTCCATCGAGTACGTGATACCATCCAGCCATCTCATCTTTGGTCGTCCCCTTCTCCTGCTGCCCCCAATCCCTCCCAGCATCAGAGTCTTTTCCAATGAGTAAACTCTTCACATGAGGTGGCCAAAGTACTGGAGGTTCAGCTTTAACATCATTCCTTCCAAAGAAGTCCCAGGGCTGATCTCCTTCAGAATGGACTGGTTGGATCTCCTTGCAGTCCAAGGGACTTAAGAGTCTTCTCCAACACCACAGTTCAAAAGGATCAATTCTTCAGTGCTCAGCCTTCTTCACAGTCCAACTCTCGCATCCATACATGACCACAGGAAAAACGATAGCCTTGACTAGATGAACCTTAGTTGGCAAAGTAATGTTTCTGCTTTTGAATACACTATCTAGGTTGGTCATAACTTTTCTTCCAAAGAGTAAGTGTCTTTTAATTTCATGGTGGCAGTCACCATCTGCAGTGATTTTGGAGCCCCCCAAAAATAAACTCTGACACTGTTTACACTGTTTCCCCATCTATTTCCCATGAAGTGATGGGACCAGATGCCATGATCTTCGTTTTCTGAATGTTGAGATTTAAGCCAACTTTTTCACTCTCCTCTTTGAGTTTCACCAAGAGGCTTTTGAGTTTCTCCTCACTTTCTGCCATAAGGGTGGTGTCATCTGCATATCTGAGATTACTGAGATTTCTCCCATCAATCTTGATTCCAGCTTGTGTTTCTTCCAGTCCAACGTTTCTCATGATGTACACTGTATATAAGTTAAATAAGCAGGGTGACAATATACAGCCTTGATGTACTCCTTTTCCTATTTGAAACCAGTCTGTTCCATGTCCTGTTCTAACTGTTGCTTCCTGACCTGCATACAGATTTCTCAAGAGGCAGGTTAGGTGGTCTGGGATTCCCATCTCTTTCAGAATTTTCCATGGTTTATTGTGATCCACACAGTCAAAGGCTTTGGCATAGTCAACAAAACAGAAATAGATGTTTTTCTGAAACTCTCTTGCTTTTTCCATGATCCAGCAGATGTTGGCAATTTGATCTCTGGTTCCTCTGCCTTTTCTAAAACCAGCTTGAACATCAGGGAGTTCACGGTTCACGTATTCCTGAAGTCTGGCTTGGAGAATTTTGAGCATTACTTTGCTAGCATGTGAGATGAGTGCAATTGTGTGGTAGTTTGAGCATTCTTTCGCATTGCCTTTCTTTGGAATTGGAATGAAAACTGACCTTTTCCAGTCTTGTGGTCACTGCTGAGTTTTCCAAATTTGCTGGCATATTGAGTGCAGCACTTTCACAGCATCATCTTTCAGGATTTGAAACAGCTCAACTGGAATGCCATCACCTCCACTAACTTTGTAGTGATGCTTTCTAAGGCGCATTTGTCTTCACATTCCAGGATGTCTGGCTCTAGATTAGTCATCACATCATGATTATCTGGGTCGTGAAGATCTTTTTTGTACAGTTCTTTCGCGTATTCTTGCCACCTCTTCTTAATATCTTCTGCTTCTGTTAGGTCCAGACCATTTCTGTCCTTTATCAAGCCCATCTTTGCATGAAATGTTCCCTTGGTATCTCTAATTTTCTTGAAGAGATCTCTAGTCTTTCCCATTCTGTTGTTTTCCTCTATTTCCTTGCATTGATCACTGAAGAAGGCTTTCTTATCCCTTCTTGCTATTCTTTGGAACTCTGCATTCAGCTGCTTATATCTTTCCTTTTCTCCTTTGCTTTTTGCCTCTCTTCTTTTCACAGCTATTTGTAAGGCCTCCCCTGACAGCCATTTTGCCTTTTTGCATTTCTTTTCCATGGGGATGATCTTGATCCCTGTCTCCTGTACAATGTCACAAACCTTATTCCATAGTTCATTAGACACTCTATCTATCAGATCTAGACCCTTAAATCTATTTCTAACTTCCACTGTATAATCATAAGGGATTTGATTTAGGTCATACCTGAATGGTCCAGTGGTTTTCCCTACTTTCTTCAATTTAAGTCTGTATTTGGCAATAAAGAGTTCATGATCTGAGCCACCGTCAGCTACTGGTCTTGTTTTTGTTGACTGTATAGAGCTTCTCCATCTTTGGCTGTAAAGAATATAATCAATCTGATTTTAGGTTGACCATCTGGTGATGTCCATGTGTAGAGTCTTCTCTTGTGTTGTTGTAAGAGGGTGTTTGCTATGACCAGTGCATTTTCTTGGCAAAACTATATTAGTCTTTGTCCTGCTTCATTCCGCATTCCAAAGCCAAATTTCCCGGTTACTCCAGGTGTTTCTTGACTTCCTACTTTGGCATTTCAGTCCCGTATAATGAAAAGGACATCTTTTTGGGGTGTTAGTTTTAAAAGATCTTGTTGGTCTTCATAAAAATGTTCAACTTCAGTTTCTTCAGCATTACTGGTTGGGGCCTAGACTTGGATAACTGTGATATTGAATGAGTTGCCTTGGAGACGAACAGAAATTATTCTGTTGTTTTTGAGATTGCATTCAAGTACTGCATTTCAGACTCTTTTGTTGACCATAATGGCTACTCCATTTCTTCTGAAGGATCCCTGCCTGCAGTAGTAGCTATAATGGTCATCTGAGTTAAATTCACCATATTGTCATCATGTTTCATAATCTTGCTAACTACTTTAAAGATTTTAGAAGCACTTTTTTCCATTGGATGTCATAGAACTTTTTATATAGAGAAACATTACATCATCTAAAAATTAAGATAATTTTATTCTACCTAATGTCTGTTTTATTTATTTCTCTTCTTGTACTACAACTTACAGTGTAATGTTGACTACAGGTGATAAAAGCAGACAGATTTTTTATTTTGTTCTCACATGAATATAACATGTTGTTAGTTTTTAACATGTTGCTTTCTAAATGAAAACATTTAGTCATAACCATCAAGTATGATGGAGAAGGCAATAGCACCCCACTCCAGTACTCTTGCCTGGAAAACCCCATGGGCAGAGGAGCCTGGTAGGTTGCAGTCCATGGGATCGTGAAGAGTCGAACATGACTGAGCGACTTCAATTTCACTTTTACTTTTCACTTTCATGCATTGGAGAAGGAAATGGCAACCTACTCCAGTGTTCTTGCCTGGGGAATCCCAGGGATGGGGGAGCCTGGTAGGCTGCCATCTATGGGTCTCATAGAGTCGGACATGACTGAAACAACTTAGCAGCAGCAGCAGCAAGTTGATACTGCTCATTTATTTTTAATACACATCTTTTATAATATTAAGAAAGCTTTCTTTCTGAATTTCTGCAGTTTTTGGTGACAACTTGTGTTGAATCTTGTCAAATGGTTTTTCTCCATGTGTTGAGAGGATATGCTTTCTTATTTTTACTTTAAATGTTATTAATATTGATAACTATACTAATTAATTTTTAGGTTTAACAAGTTCACATTGCTACCAAACCTGACTTGATTCTATATTCCTTTTTATATAATGTTTGATGTGATTTGCTGCAAATATGTGATAATGTACATTATTAAAGGACATAACTACATAGATCACTTTCTTCTAATGTCTTAAATTTGCTATCAGACTTTTGATTTTAGTTTTAGAGATTTTATTTCAGCTATCAGATTTTAGACTTTTAGCATCATCATATGATTAAGAATTTTTTTTATTCTATATATGCTAACATAGTTTGCATAGGATTAAAAATATTTTTGAGATTTCATATAGTTTATTATTAAAGTATTCAAGATCCAATATTTTCATCTCAAGATTTATAATTACAAGTTCAGTGTAAATTAAATAAAGATTTATTGATTTTTTTATTTTTTAATTTATTTTGATATTATGTGACTTCAAGGAAACTGTTCATTTTTATCTAAATTTCCAATTTATTATAAATGTTTTAAATAAGTTATTCTTATTACCACATAATGTTGCAGGGCCTTCACTGATGTTCCCTTGTTCAACCTCAATTTCATCAAACTGTTTCATTTCTCTTTTTAGTACTGCTAAGTCAAATTAGACTTTATTATCCTTTAATTGGTTGAGAATTTTGTTGATATTAGCTCTTTATTTCCTCCTTCCCTTTTCTCAATTCATGTTAGTTGAAATTTTCTCTGTGTATTAGGTGAAAAGTTTAGGCTACTGATTTTAAAATTTTTGTTTTATTCTGATGAAATTATTTAAAGCCACATTATAACACTACGTAAGTTATATTTGCACACATTTTATTATGTTTTATCATCTTTTCCTTGGAAATTGTTTTTGATTTAAAACATTTAGAAATGTGTGGTTTAATTAGTGTAATTGTGGAGATCTTCAATATATCTTTTTATTATTGACTTCTAAATCAATTCATTTTAGTCAAATAGCATCTTCTATGTAATTTCAGTTCTCTGAGATTTGATATATTTGTTTTCAGATTTATTGAAATTTATTTTATGGTTATCTTTCTTGGTAAATATTTCATGTGCATTTGTTAAAATATTTATGTTTTCCTTTATTGGACAGAATGTTCCAAATATATCAATTAGGATAAGACATTTAAAGTGTTAAAATATTTTCTTTATTTTTAATGTTTCTCTATATGTATTTTCTATCAAATACTGAGAGAAGAATGTTGAATCCACAAAATATCACTGTAAGTTTGCCTGTAACACTTTTTTATTTTATGAATTATTAAACTATGGTTGAGTACAGCCATTATGCTATCTTGCTATATTGGTATTTAATCATTATGAAAGGTTCTAGCTTATGGGAAGGAGTATGTCAAGGCTATATAGGGTCATCATGTTTACATAACTTATATACAGAGTAAATAGTGCAAAATTCAGGGCTGGATGAATCAATCACAACCTGGAATCAAAAATGCTGAGAGACATATCAACACCCTCAGATATGCAGATGATACCACTCTAATTGCAGAAAGTGAACAAGAACTAAAGAGCCTCCTGATGAGGATGAAAGATGAGTGAAAAAGCTGGCTTAAAATTCAGCATTCTAAAAACTAAGATCATGGCATCTGGCCCCATTACTTCATGAGAAATAAATGAGAAAAAGTGGAAACAGTGACAGATTTTATTTTCTTGGGCTCCAAAATCACTGCAGATGATGGCTGAAACCTTGAAATTAAAAGAAGCTTACTCCTTGAAAGAAAATCTATGTCAAACCTAGATAGTACAGTGCATTAAAAAAAGAGATGTCGATTTACTGACAAAAGTCGCATAGTCAAAACTGATTTTTCCCGTAGTCACGTAGAGATGAGAGAGAGTTGGACCATAAAGAAGACTGAAAGTGAAAGTCACTCAGTCATGTCTGACTCTCTGTGACTCCTTCAACTATACAGTCCATGGAATTCTCCGGTCAGAATAATGGAGTGGGTAGCCTTTCCCTTCTCCAGGGGATCTTCACAATCCAGGGATGGAACCCAGGTCTTCTGCATTGCAGGAGGATTCTTTACCAGCTGAGCCACCAGGGAAACCCAAAGAAGGCTAAGTGCCTGAAGAATTGATGATTTCAGATTGGGTGCTGAAGACTCCCCTAGACTGCCAGGAGATCAAACCAGTCAATCCTTAAAGGAAATCAACCTGAATGTTCACTGGAAGGACTGATGCAGAAGCTGAAACTCCAATCCTTTGGCCACTTGATGTGAAGAACTGATTCTCTGGAAAAGACCCTGATGCTGGGAAAGATTGAGGGTAGGAAGAGAAGAGGGCAACAGACGATGAGAAGGTTGGATGGCATCACCAACTCAATCAACTTGAGTCTGAGTAAACTTCGGGAATCAGTGAAGAACATGGAAGCCTGGTGTTCTGCAGTCTATAGAGTCGCAAAGAGTCAAACACTGCTCAGCAACTGAACAACAACCATATTTACTTGTTTTGAAGTCTACCTTTTTCATTATCAATTTCAAGTCACTCATATTTTGTTCTGCTTAGAAAGTTCATGTTTTTCAATCACTAAGTTGTGTCTGACTCTTTGCGACCCCAAGGACTATATATTGCACAACAAACATATATAATTTTTATCCTTTTTCTTTAAAATGAAAGTAAACATTTTGTTTAAAAAAAAAAAAAGTTGAATTGTGCCTTGCTTTTGCATCTTATCTGACTTTAAATGTGTTTTTAAATCATTCAGCACATTTAATTTACATTAATTTACTTATTGGATTCCAACATATCTTGCTTTTCATTTGCTATATGACCCATCTGTTCTTAGCTAATTTTTCCCCCATTTTTTTTCATTACACTTTTGCATTAAATGAATATCTTTTGTATTGTTCTCTTTATTCTCTACTATGACGTTATCTTGTATACCAGATTATTGTTTTTATTATTGTTTACTTGTGGCTGTAGGGTTCAAAACACATATCTCTAATTTAGCATATTTTTAATATTCTATAAAGTGAAGTCACTCAGTCGTGTCTGACTCTTTGCGACCCTGTGAACTGTAGCCCTCCAGGCTCCTCCGTCCATGGGATTCTCCAGGCAAGAATACTGGAGTGGGTTGCCATTTCCTTCTCCAGGGGATCTTCCCGACCCAGGGATCGAACCCAGGTCTCCCGCATTGCAGGCAGACGCTTTAACTTCTGAGCCACCAGGGAAGCAGCAATATTCTATAGCATATTAAAATAATACTACAGAATAAATATTGTTAAACACTTAAAATGCAATACTTTCAGTTGCACCTCTTAAACCTTGTCCTATTGTAGTTATGTGATTTACTTTTAAATATATTTTGCAAACTCTTCAATGCACCATCAATATTTTTTCATTGTCAGTATTTTTATTTAATCTGTCAATTATCTTTCAAAGCTTAACAAGTTAAAGAGAAAAGGAATTTCTTTTCTAATGCTGTCTAACAGTTTTCATAAATATGGGGACTTAAAACAAATTTATTATCTTGAAGTTTCTGTGGGTCAGGAACATGGGCATGGCTTAAAAGGATCCTCTACTTTATGTTTTCCCTTAAGGCTGCAATGTATTTAACATACAAAGCTAAAGTCTCATATCAAAGCTTGGTTGGAGAAGCCTTGATCAAGTGGTTATTGAAATATTTCAATGCCTGTAATATTGACAAACTGAAGTCCTCAATTTCTAGCTAATTCTTGGCCAGAGAATATCCTTAGTTCTTTTTCATATAGCTTCTTCAACATGAAATGCAATAAAGTCTGATAACATGGGAGAGAAGGGTGAGAAGCAAGCAAAAACTGCCAACACCTTGATCTTAGACTTGTAGCCTTCAGAACTGTGATAAAATATATTTCGTTGTTTAAGCCACACAGTCTGTGTATTTTGATATGGTTGCCACAGCAAATGAATACAGCTACTATACTTTTTAAATGTTTCATAATTTGTTTAAAATTCATTGCTACAGCTATGAATAAATACTAAAATTTTGCCATGCTTTCCATGTGAAATATTCATTCTAGCATTTTCTATTTTTTAGTATGAACTGTATTTTACTAAGATATGGCTTATCAAATTTATTGTAGAGACATTTATTTGCAAAATCATTTTACTTGATTGTTTGAGAAATAAGCCCACTCTAGCCTCCCTCTCCATAGTAAAAATTAAAAAAAAAAGTTGCATCCCACCTACCTCTTAAAAAATCAAATCAAATTTGAATATATTCAAATCCTAGTATAATACACAAAGAGCGTATTTCTCACCTCTTTGTCATGGAAAGGACATTAAACATTTTAATTTCTGAATAGTTTTTATGTCTAACGTAATGGATGTTTGACTGATTAGATATCTTTATAAGCATTTTAAAGCTACTTACTCTATGGTAGATCATTCAGACCCATTTTGTCTAAGGATTCTTTAACAGTATTTACTTATTTGATTTAAAATGGTTGTTTTAAGTAACCCTGGAAATTTGGATTTTGAAACACAGTTGGCTTGAGAATAGAAGATATATATATATATATGTATATATATATATATATATACATACTTCTGCAATAATGGTTCATGCTTCTTTTGTTAGCAGTTATCTATTTGTCTTAAACCAATTTGTATCACATTGCAGAATAAGGGGATTTAAGGAGTTAAGTCTAAACAGGTAAAATCTTCAGCAGAAAAGAAGGAATATCATATTTTTTCCAGGTTCTGCTTGTATTTTTTGTTTAATGATAGATATATTTTTATTTAATCATGTGTGATATTGTAGATTTATTTAGTTAAAAGATTTTCTTTTACATCTACAGGTCATAATTCATGAAGTATGGAAATAAAAAGGCTTAAAAAAAAAGAGAGAGAGAGAGAAGGAAGAGAGGAATTTTTGTAAAAGGACTCATTTTCATCCTTGACAAGAAGTTTCAAAAACTTTAGGAAAATTAAAATAGTCTTATCTTTCCAATGGAATTTGGAGGAGATAGACCTAAAACTAGGAAATTAGAAAAACTTAAAGGGATCTCAAGCACCAAAAAGAAAGCAAAAATTAAAATTGGAGATAGTTATATGGATATCAAAGAAGAGAATGGAAAAGGAAGAATTGATAACACATGACCAAATTCTTAAAAGATGAGACAAGCTGCTGTAACAACTGTTTGTTTAAAAAATCAGGCCACATTTGAATATATTAAAAATCCAATTATAAGAATCCAAATTTAGAACAGAAAATACTTGAAAAGATGTAGTCTTGATTGTCACCTCTGTCAAAATTATTTTAGACTCTGTATAAAAACAATCAATTGAAATGGGCTCAGCCATCTTTCAATGTGTGGTGTCTAAGACCCTTTCCAAAGATTTGGGCCAGACAGCATAGGAAATCATCAGATATGAGCTGGCAATGTACATTAATCACTATGAAAAACAGAGAATTGTTTACAGAATAAGTTTGGAACTCCAGTTATGATGCAGTGGTAATCCTTTGGATTTACTTAAATCATGAAGTAGAATATATCACTACAGAAAATATTCTGTGGTTGTGTTTTCTGACCAGAAAACATAATTAAGCCAGCTGTTAGGCATACATGTGGGGCTCTGCCTCCATCACTCTCTAGTTGGGGCTGAGGTAAATCTACTCAGTTTTAATTAGGCATGTCAAATGTGAACTTGTAGAAATTCTCAATCCCTGCTCTGAAGTAAACATTAGGCAACATAGAAAACTAGGAAGGAAGCAAGAGTTCTCTGCTATGATCAAAGCAATGATGGAGTTGGGAGACAGATTGTACATGAAGACAGAGTGGTTTAAAGGCTTGAAGATTAATGAAAGTGGCTTCATTAGTAGCTTTCAGTTCGCTTCAGTCACTCAGTCGTGTCCAACTCTTTGAAACCCCAAGAATCACAGCACACCAGGCCTCCTGTCCATCACCAACTCACGGAGTTCACTCAGACTCACGCCAATCCAGTCAGTGATGCCATCCAGCCATCTCATCCTCTGTCGTCCCCTTCTCCTCCTGCCCCCAATCCCTCTCAGGATCAGAGTCTTTTCCAATGAGTCAACTCTTCGCATGAGGTGGCCAAAGTACTGGAGTTTCAGCTTCAGCATCATTCCTTCCAAAGAAATTCCAGGGTTGATCTCCTTCACAATGGATTGGTTGGATCTCTATGCAGTCAAAGGGACTCCAAAGAGTCTTCTCCAACACCACAGTTCAAAAGCATCAATTCTTCAGCTCTCAGTTTTTTTAACAGTCCAACTCTCACATCCATACATGACCACTGGAAAAACCATAGCCTTGACTAGACGGACCTTAGTCGGCAAAGTAATGTCTCTGCTTTTGAATATGCTATCTAGATTGGTCATAACTTTTCTTCCAAGGACTAAGCACCTTTTAATTTCATGGCTGCAGTCATCATCTGCAGTGATTTTGGAGCCCAAAAAAATAAAGTCTGACACTGTTTACACTGTTTCCCCATCTATTTCCCATTGAAGTGATGGGCCCAGATGCCATGATCTTCGTTTTCTGAATGTTGAGCTTTAGGCCAACTTTTTCACTCTCCTCTTTCATTTTCATCAAGAGGTTTTGAGTTCCTCTTCACTTTCTGCCATAAGGGTGGTGTTATCTGTGTATCTGAGGTGATTAATATTTCTCGCAGCAATTTTGATTCCAGGCAGTGCTTCTTCCAGCCCAGCATTTCTCATGATGTACTCTGCACAGAAGTTAAATAAGCAAGGTGACAATATACAACCTTGACATCCTCCTTTTCCTCTTTGAAACCAGTCTGTTGTTCCATGTCCATTTCTCACTGTTGCTTCCTGACCTGTGTACAGATTTCTCAAGAGACAGGTCAGGTGGTCTCTTTAGGCAGATCCCATCTCTCTCAGAATTTTCCATGGTTTATTGCGATCAACACAGTCAAAGGCTTTGGCATAGTCAAGAAAGAAAAATAGATGTTTCTCTGGAACTCTGTTGCTTTTTCCATGATCCAGCAGATGTTGGTAATTTGATCTCTGGTTCCTCTGCCTTTTCTAAAACTAGCTTGAACATCTGGAAGTTTAGGAATCATGTATTGCTGAAGCCTGGCTTGGAGAATTTTGAGCATTATTTTACTAGCATGTGAGATGAGTGCAATTGTGAGGCAGTTTGAGCATTCTTTGGCATTGCCTTTCTTTGGAATTGGAATGAAAACTGACCTTTTCCAGTCTTGTGGTCACTGCTGAGTTTTCCAAATTTGCTGGCATATTGAGTGAAGCACTTTCACAGCATCATCTTTCAGGATTATATGAAAATTCAGCATGGTAAATAAAATAAAGCAAAGTTATGGGCAAAAGTGATCGATATTTTTGTTAGCCTATAACATTCTTTCCATTTTATCTCTGAACTCAGTCAAGACCAATTTTAATTTATGTGGGCTATCCAGTATATATTTCAGTTTTACACAGAGATATTTGAATTTACTGTCACATTGTCTCAATCTAGTGAAGTGAGATCTGGACTTGAAAACTCTTAAGAATCATAGTTCTTGAGCACTTTAAACCCTCATAGGACAAATAAAAGCTGGCTTAAAAAACTGATCATCTTTGTCATCTCATCTCTTAGTTTACATTTCCTACTTCTCTTGTTCAGTCTTGGAGGTGGGCTGCACTTAGCTTGCCAATAAAAGGAAGTATTGCTGCACTACAATTGAAAGCCAACTACTTTTTTGACTACATACAAGACAAACCTGAGGACAACATGGAATAATTTGCCACTGTCTCTGGATGTGTTTAGAGTGTCTTTGCTCTTTCTGCTCTAGTATATGTGAAAATGGGTGGAAAATGTTTTTTGAAAGAAACAATAGAGTCCAGATGATGTAAATGGACATGGATATAACAGTGATGAAGGTGACTGCATATCTCCTTTGAGGCACTGAAAGGACAACTTAGGGGAATCTTTAAGGCGGAATCAGGCCTTGCTGTATTTCGGTAAAATGCACCCAAATTAGAGTTAATCAAGTCTGAATACTATCCACTAAAACTGCACCCATGATATAAAATTTGGACTTTTCTATTTAAAAACATTTTTTTGGGGTCACATTTAGCATTTTTGACTTACATTTGCTTTAATGTAAGGATCACATTTTCATTGCCATTCTTTCCATATGCTTATATAATATTTCAACTCCTTTTCTCTTTCTTAGTCTTACTAACTAATTTTTATTTCTTTGCTTTTTCAAAGAATGTAATTGGTTTCCAGGGATGGTGACATGATTCAGAGGTCTTTCTTTCTCTCTTTGCAGACTGTATTCATCCAGCCAAGTTAGCCAAGCACCAAAGAAGAAAGTTAATGAGGTTTTTTGTTTGTTTGTTTGTTTAATCATATTAAATGCACAAAACATATCAAAATCATTTTGAAATATTCAAACTTAAAGAGTACTTGGTTTTCAATATTAATTTGCTTAGGAATATCTTTGGATAAACGAATTAAATGCATAAAATGCTCAAGTATTCAGTGGTTGAGTATGTCGTTTGATAATTACCCTCAACCATCCCTAGGTCTTTTCTCATTTCTCTGTCTAGAGTTACCTCTCCTTTACCAAAGAAGAACTTAACCATTTACACATAAAAATTTAAATTTCTTCCTTTAAAATAATAAAACTGTTAAAAATAGGTAGCTTTTTGTCTGTCAATAAAGAGATCTAACAAACTTAGACACAGCCACAAAAGTAATTATTTCAGATAAAATATTCTGACTATGGGTCACTAGTTGCTACTGCTGTTCTCTGGGGTCCTCTAGTATGTTATGATGATTAGATTTTTTCTTTTACCATAACAAGGTGTTATTCTAGAGTACAGAGGATTGATTACTATGGAATAAGTCTAAGTGAGTATGACTGATGTAACTGGTATTATATATAGCTATGTACTGATAACTCACAGTATACAAAAGATGAAAATATCTATGTTCTGGACCTGTGTTTTTACTTCTCATAGTTTTAAACTGTGTATTGGTCTATTTGTTGGAAAAAACATCCATATAGGCAAGTAGAAAAATATAAGGAAAACCCACTTGAACGTTTTGAGTGTGGTCCTAAGTACTCTATATGAAAAAGTGGATGATGATACCCACAGCTATTTGGATAAAAGCACTGGGATGCCCTAGAGGGATAGGATAGGGAGGGAGGTGTCCAGGTGTACAGTACAAGGGGCACATGTTCACCCACGGCAGATTCATGTCAATGAATGGCTAAAAACACCACAATATTGTAACTGAATAGCCTCCAATTAAAATAAATTAATAAAAAATTTAGATTGTCACAGCTAGTACTATGATATTAAAAATCATATATTTCTCAAATTCAGTATTTAAACAAAGGCGCATACATCCTCATTAGTGAAGATAATTTCATATTTAAATAATATTATTTATAAATTGGTCATTTATACTTATAAATATACTACAAGATTACAAGAGACCAAAAATTAGATCTTGGATTCTTTAGCCAGTAATACATTTTAAAACTACAAACCAAATATTTTATTTCAGTGTTTAAGTAGTGTCTGACTCTTTGCAATGCCATAGACTGCAGAATTCAGGGCTTCCTTGTCCTTCAGTATCTCCCAGAGTTTGCTCAAACTCATTTCCATTGAGTCAGTGATGACATGCAATGATTCATCCTCTTTTGTCCTCTTCTCCTCCTGCCCTCAATCTTTCCCAGTAACAGGATCTTTTCTAGAGAGTGGCCTCTTTGGATCAGGTGGCCAAATTATTGGAGCTTCTGCTTCAGCACCAGTCATTCCAATAAATAATCAGGGTTGATTTTGTTCAGGATTGACTGGTTTGATGTCCTTGCTATCCAAGGGACTCTCAAGAGTCTTTTTCAGCACCAGAGTTAGAAAGTATAAATTCTTCAGCACTCAGTATTCATTATGGTTCAACTCTGACATTTGCACTTGACTTCTGCCTTATTAACTATGCCAAAGCCTTTGACTGTGTGGATCACAAGAAACTGGAAAATTCTGAAAGAAAGAGAATACCAGACCACCTGACCTACATCTTGAGAAACCTATATGCAGGGCAGGAAGCAACAGTTAGAACTGGACATGGAACAATAGACTGGTTCCAAATAGGAAAAGGAGTACTTCAAGGCTGTATATTGTCACCCTGCTTATTTAACTTATATACAGAGTACATCATGAGAAATGCTGGGCTGGAAGAAGCACTGTCTGGAATAAAGATTTCCAGGAGAAATATCAGTCACTTCAGATATGCAGATGACACCACCCTTATGGCAGAAAGTAAAGAGGAACTAAAAAGCCTCTTGATGAAAATGAAAGAGGAGAGTGAAAATGTTGGTTTAAAGCTCAACATTCAGAAAACTTAGATCATGGCACCTCGTCCCATCACTTCATGGGAAATAGATGGGGAAACAGTGGAAACAGTGTCAGACTTTACTTTTGGGGTCTCCAAAATCACTGCAGATGGTGACTGCAGCCATGAAATTAAAAGGTGCTTACTCCTTGGAAGGAAAGTTATGACCAACCTTAGATAGCATATTCAAAAGCAGAGACATTACTTTGCCAACAAAGGTCTGTCTAGTCAAGGCTATGGTTTTTTCCACTGGTCATGTACGAATGTAAGTGTTGGATTGTGAAGAAAGCTGAGCGCCATAGAATTGATGCTTTTGAACTGTGGTGTTGGAGAAGACCGTTGTGAGTCCCTTGGACCAAAAGGAGATCCAACAAGTCCATCCTAAAGGAGACCAGTCCTGAATGTTCATTGGAAGGACTGATGCTGAAGCTGAAACTCCAATACTTTGGCCACTTTATGCGAAGAGTTGACTCATTGGAAAAGACCCTGATGTTGGGAGAGAATGGAGGCAGGAGGAGAAGGGGACGACAGAGGATCAGATGGCTAGATGGCATCACTGACTCGATGCACATGATTTTGGGTGTACTCCATGTGTTTGTGATGGACAATTAGGCCTTGTGTGCTGCAATTCATGGGGTCACAAAGAGTCGAACATGACTGAGCGACTGAACTGAACTGAATGAATGTAAAAATCTTATCTTTGACACAGCTTTGACCTATGAACCTTTGTCAGCAAGGTGATGTCTCTGTTTTTTAACACACTGACTATGTTTGTCATAGTTTTTCTTCCAAAGAGAAAGTGTCTTTTAACTTTATTGCTTCAATCACCATCCACAGTGATTTTTGAACCTAAGAAAATAAAATCTATCACTATTTCCATTTCCCCCCCATCTATTTTCCTTAAAGTGATGAGACTGGATGCTTAGATCTTAGTTATTTGAATGTTGAATTTTAAGCAATCTTTTTCACTCTCCTTTTTCATGAGGCTCATTAGTTCCATTATCATCAAGAGGTACTTAAGCTCCTCTTTGCTATCTGACATTAGGGTAATATCATCTGCATATTGGAGATTGTTGATATTTTTTCCCAGCCTTCTTTATTCCAACTTGTGATTCATCCAGCCTTGCATTTTGCATGATGTACTTTGCATATGAGTTAAATAAGCAGGAGACAATATACAGCCTTGATGTAGATTTCCAAATTTTGAACCAATTCATTGTTGCATCAGTTCAATTCTCCAGTTGTATCCAACTCTTTGAGACCGCATGGACTTCAGCACACCAGGCTTCTCTGTCCATCACCAACTCCTGGAGCTTGCTCAAACTCATGTCCATTGAGTTGGTGATGTCATCCAACCATCTCTAACTCTGTCATCCATCTCTCTCTCCTATCTTCAATCTTTTCCAGCATCAGAGACTTTTCTAAGGACACAGTTCTTTGTGTCAGCTGGCCATAGTATTGGCATTTCAGCTTCAGCATTAGTGCTTCAAATGAATATTCATGGTTGATTTCCTTTAGGATTGACTGGTTGGATCTCCTTGCAGAATAATGGAATCTCAAGAGTCTTCTTCAACACCACAGTTCAAAAGTATCAATTATTTGGTGCTCAGCTATCTCTATGGTCCAACTCTCACATCCATACATGAGTACTGGGAAAACCAGCAAAAAATATCTCTGCTTTTTAATATGCTGTCTAGATTGGCAAAGCTTTTCTTCCAAGGAGCAAGTGACCTTTAATTTCATGGCTACAGTCTCTATCTGCAGTGATTTTGGAGCCCAGGAAAATAAAGTCTTTCACTATTTCCATTGTTTCCCATTTATCTGTCATGTAGTGATGGGGATGGATGTCATGATTTTCAGTTTTTGAATGTTTAGTTTTAAGCCAGCTTTTCACTCTCCTCTTTCACTTTGATCACGGGGCTTTTAAATTTCTATTCACATATCTGTCATATGCAGATATCTGTCATTTGCATATATGAGGTTATTGGTAATTCTCCTAGAAAACTTGATTCCAACTTGTGCTTCATCCAACCTGACATTTCACATGATGTATACTGTATATAAGTTAAATAAGAAGGGTGACAATATACAGCCTTGACATAATCCTTTCCCAATTTGGAAATAGTCTGTTGCTCCAAGTTTGGTTCTAACTGTTGCTTCTGACCTGTGTACAGATTTCTCAAGAGTCAGAAAAGGTAGTTTGGTATTCCCGTTTCTTTAAGAATAATCCACAGTTTGCTGTGATCCACACAGTCAATGACTTTACCATAGTTAATGAAAAGAAGTAGATACTTTTCTGGAATTCTCTTGATATTTCTATGATACAACTGATGTTGCCAGTTTGATCTCTGGTTCCTCTGTTTTTTTTGTTTTTTTTTTTTTTTAAACCAGCTTGAACATCTGGAAATTCATGGTTCACATGCTGTTGAAGTCTGGCTTGGATAATTTTGAGCATTACTTTACTAGCATGTGGAAGAGAGGTGAAAAGCAAAGGAGAAAAGGAAAGATATAAGCATCTGAATGCAGAGTTCCAAAGAACAGCAAGAAGAGATAAGAAAGACTTCTTCAGTGATCAATGCAAAGAAATAGAGGAAAAGAACAGAATGGGAAAGACTAGAGATCTGTTCAAGAAAATTAGAGATACCAAGGGAATATTTCATGCAAAGAAGGGCTTGATAAAGGACAGAAATGGTCTGGACCTAACAGAAGCAGAAGATATTAAGAGGTGGCAAGAATACATGGAAGAGCTGTACAAAAAAGATATTCACGACTAGATAATCATAATGATGTGATCACTAATCTAGAGCCAGACATCCTGGAATGTGAAGTCAAGTGGGCCTTAGAAAGCATCAGTACAAACAAAGCTAGTGGAGGTGNTTGTAAGTTGCAAAGAGGTATTTATTTACTGTTAGGTTTCCCTGGTGGCTCAGACGGTAAAGTGTCTGTCTACAAAGCAGGAGACCTGGGTTCAATCCCTGGGTGGAAAGATCCCCTGGAGAAGGAAGGGCAATCCACTCCAGTACTATTGCCTGGAAAATCCCATGGACAGAGGAGCTTGGTAGGCTACAGTCCATGGGGTCGCAAAGAGTTGGACATGACTGAGCGACTTCACTCACTCACTCAAGATGATGACCAATAGCTCTATAAACCCCTTTTCTCCACAGTCTGGCTGCTTTTGTGCATTTTATTAACAGAGAATGCGTGTCTATAGATACTCGCATCTTTGAGTTTCGTGTTTTTGAGTTCCTCGATGAGCACATTCTGAACAGTGTCTAGCAGCCCCGGGCTTGGTGTGAGCAGCAGCTGCGACTTCTGCCTTTGCGGCCATCAGCACACATGGGGAAACAGCGCACACTGGATGTTCAGGGAGGGAGGTGGCAGTCTACTCAAGGGTCAATTTCCTATTTGGTTTCAATGATTAGGAAGTGCTGGAGGCCAGATTAGTGGGCAACATAGACTAGTTCGGCTCAGTTTAGTCGCTCAGTTGTGTCCAACGCTTTGTGACCTAAGGGACTGCAGCATGCCAGGCTGATCCCTCCTCCGCTATCTCCTGGAGTTTGCTCAGACTCATGTCCAGTGAGTCGGTGATGCCATCCAACCCTCTCATCCTCTGTCATCCCCTGCTCCTTCTGCCTTCAATCTTTCCCAACATCAGGGTCTTTACCAGTGAGTTGGCTCTTTGCATCAGGTGGCCCGGGTATTGGAGCTTCAGCTTCAGCATCAGTCCTTCCAATGAGTATTCACAGTTGATTTCCTTTGGGATTGACTGGTTTGACCTCCTTCCTGTCCAAGAGACTTTCAAGAGTCTTTTCCAACACCACAGTTCAAAAGCATCAATTCTTTGGTACTTAGCCTTCTTCATGGTCCAACTCTCACATCTGTACATGACTACTAGAAAGACCATTGCTTTGACTATACAGACCTATGTCCACAAAATGATGTCTCTGCTTTTTAATACACTCTCTAGGTTCGTCATAACTTTTTTTCCAAGGAGTAAGCGTCTTTTGAGGGTTTATTTTCACTGAAATATTTTCAGGAAAACTGGAAGGTGCTTTATTCCACTTAACCTTCCTGCTTCTTGGGAGTGGATATGCAGGCTCTATTTGGCGCTTGTTCCACTGGCATTTTCTTGAGTTTTCTTTAAACATTTTCCTGGGTGGGAGAGCAATATGGTACTTTCTGTTCCCCTGATTTGTATCTGCTTCCTCTCTTCCCCAAACACCCAGCTTAGGTGGAGGACAAGGCACCAGAGAGGGGTGGGAGGGAGCAAGGTGAGGGCAGGGCAGAAGGAGGAGGACATGGCCTGAGAAAATGCATCTGCGCTGGGGGCTACAGAGTCGATATCTTTAAGAAAGACTCTTTTATTTTCAGATGGCAAATTAATGCAGCCTCGTAGTAAAAATAAAATAAAAATAACAAGTATGAAGCAAATCCCCATTAATCTTACCATTTGGTCTTAACAACTGTGAAGATTTTGGCAGGTTTCTTCTCACTTTTTTCTTCTCTATACTCACACTTATTTTGGTTTAAAATATTTGATCACATAACAGGTAGCAGTTTTGCATCCTGTTTTTTTTTTTTTTTTCACTTCAGTTCAGTTCAGTTCAGTCGATCAGTTGTGTCCGACTCTTTGCGACCCCATGAATCCAAGCACGCCAGGCCTCCCTGTCCATCACCAACTCCCAGAGTTCACTCACACTCACGCCCATTGAGTCAGTGATGCCATCCAGCCATCTCATCCTCAGTTGTCCCCTTCTCCTCCTGCCCCCAATCCCTCCCAGCGTCAGAGTCTTTTCCAATGAGTCAACTCTTCGCATGAGGTGGCCAAACTACTGGAGTTTCAGCTTTAGCATCATTCCTTCCAAAGAAATCCCAGGGCTGATCTCCTTCAGAATGGACTGGTTGGATCTCCACTTAGTGCTATTTTTTTCCATTTAGTGTCATTGAAAATACTTTGGAAACATCATTTTTGATGGTTACATAATGTTCCATCTTTTGGTATAATCATAAGCTCAATTGTTGTGTAATTTGTTTCCATTTTTAAAAGTATTACAGTAAATTAGATCTCTCCCTGATAGCTCAGTTGGTAAGGAATCTGCCTGCCTTGCAGGAGACCCCAGTTCGATTCCTGGGTCAGGAAGATCCCTTACAGAAAGGAAAGGCTATCCACTTCAGTAATCTGGTCTGAAGAATTCCATGGACTGTATTGTCCATGGGGTCACAAAGAGTCAGACACGACTGAACGACTTTCATTCACAGTAAATTAGTGATGACGATATTTGTGTCTAAATTACTGCCTTTGTTATTTGATTATTCCATTCAGGGGCACTTCTAGAAGGGGAATTATTGGGCCAAAAAGTAGGAATCTTTCATGGACTTAGAAGCATGTTACCACATGATTTGGTAGGACTGTGACAATTTACCTGGATTGTTTCTGATTTAAGAGCCTTCCTGGGACAGAGAATGGTTTGCTGGGTCTGGAGAGAACCACTTCTGGCAAAATTTGGGTGAGAATTTCACGCTTTGTAAATCAGACTGAGTTTAGGTTTCCCTCAGTCTCTGTGTTCATTCACCTTCTATTCCCCTGCTTATTTAACTTATACTCAGAGTACACCATGCGAAATGCCAGGCTGGATGAAGCACAAGCTGGAATCAAGATTGCCGGGACAAATATCAGTAACCTCAGATATGCAGATGATACCACCCTTATGGCAGAAAGCAGAAAGGAACTAAAAAGCCTCTTGATGAAAGTGAAAGAAGAAAATGAAAAATTTGGCTTAAAACTCAACATTCAGAAAACTAAGATCATGGCATCCAGTCCTATCACTTCATGGGAAATAGAGGGGGAAACAATGGAAACCATGACAGACTTTTTCTTGGGCTCGAAAATCACTGCAGATGGTGACTGCAGCCATGAAATTAAGAGACTCTTGCGCCTTGGAAGAAAAGTTATGACAAACCTAGACAGCATGTTAGAAAGCAGAGAGAATACTTTGCTGACAAAGGTCCATCTAATCAAAACTATGGTTTTTCCAGTAGTCATGTATGGATGTGACAGTTGGACCATAAAAAAGCTGAGTGCTAAAAAATGGATGCTTTTGAACTGTGGTGTTGAAGAAGATTCTTGAGAGTCCCTTGGACTGCAAGGAGATCCAACCAGTCAATCCCATTGGAAGGACTGATGCTGAAGCTGAAACTCCAATACTTTGGCCACTTGATGCGATGAGCTGACTCATTGGAAAAGATCCTGATGCTGGGAAAGATAGAAGGTTGGAGGAGAAGGTGACGACAGAGGATGAGATGGTTGGGTGGCATCACTGACTGGATGGACATGAGTTTGAGTAAGCTCTGGGAGTTGGTGATGAACAGGGAAGCCTGGTGAACTGCAGTCCATGGGGTCAAAAAGAGTCGAACATGACTGAGTGACTGAACTGAACTGAACTGATTTTCCTGCAGCAAATGTAGGAACAGTGTTGGGAAAATTCCAGATAGTCTCCATGGTGCTCAGAGTCGACAGCAAAGGGAACTCTGTGCATACTTGATACAGAACTGCCAAGAGGAGAGGGTGTCACATCAGGGGTTCGGCTGCCTGATGTCAAGAAGGGACCATGTGAGACCCTGAAGGGAGAGATGACATGTGGGGGGAGAATGGAAACTTGACCTTAGAAATCTCCGGTTTTATTTCAGGGAGAGTGGAACCACTTGGTGTTCGTTAAAACAGCACCTATGCTGTCTTTGATGGACTTTATCATAAAGACATTAACTTTTGTCTGTTGTGTGTAATAAGGGTCCATTTTGTTTGGATGGTCCTCTGAGATCTTCTGAGGACCCTTTCTAACATCAGCATTTTCTGTTTCTATTGGCAGGCTTTATTATCCCATTTATGGATGGATACACTGAGACATTCATAGATAAAGTCCTACAGAGAGTTAGCTTTGCACTGTGGTAGTGACTGACCTTGAGTGAGTTAGTTAATTTCCCTGAGCCTCCATTTGCTCACTTATAAGGGCAGAATGATAATACCCACTCAGCAGGCTGATCTCAGGTTGGGCACCAAGAGCTAACATTTTCTTGACCTGAGGACCAGGCTTTGAAACGAGCATCTAGTCCATATTTGCCAAAATCTGACTTCCCTCTTCTCTCCCAGGCTGCCTTGATTAAGCTGAAGTGCCCTGGTCATTTTATACATAGAAGAGGAAAAAAAGAAATGTGTGTGTTGGGTGTGTACCCAATGAAACGTCAGCTCTGTTAGAACACACATCCTCACCATGCAATTCTTTTGTACTAGCAACATTTCTTTCGTGGTCTGTGGGGAAAGACCTTTTCCCCTTCCATTAAGGAATTAAAATCCGGTCCCACAGAATCTCTTGCAAGCTTTCCTTGTACTGCTTCCCAACTCGACCTTAACATGCTGTGTGACTTTGGGGACCCCTCTTTACCTCTCTGCACCTCTCCTTCCTGTAAAATAAGGTGACATCCATGGATCTTGCAGTTCCCCAGTTTTTAAATTTGAAGAAGCTTTGGGAATAAAAAAATGCCTTGAGTTTCTTGTTGCTGCTGCTGCTGCTAAGTCGCTTCATTCGTGTCTGACCCTGTGCAACCCCATAGACGGCAGCCCCAAAGGCTCCCCCGACCCTGGGATTCTCCAGGCAACAACAATGGAGTGGGTTGCCATTTCCTTCTCCAATGCATGAAAGTGAAAAGTCAAAGTGAAGTCGCTCAGTCGTGTCTGACTCTAGCGACCCCATGGACTGCAGCCCACCAGGCTCCTCCGTCCATGGGATTCTGCAGGCAAAAGTACTGGAGTGGGGTGCCATTGCCTTATCTGAAGAAAAACAAATTACCATCATTCGCAGTTGGCCACTTGGGGTCGCTAGCGATCTAAGAGACTGGCTGGTGAAGCCCTGAAACCGTGTGGCACTTTAGCTAAGACTCGGGGTTGTTTGTGAAATTTTCTTTTTGTCTCTTCCTTTAGCTCCAAGATTCATCTGAAGGTGTGATCAGAGTATTAATGTTGAGTGGACCACAAGCCCGTGCCAGAAGCAGCGTCCCAAGCTGGACCGGGGCATCCCAGTGCCCACTCCAAAGCAAAGGAGAAAAAAAAGAGAGAAACTTTGTTATCGTGGGTCTTGATTGGCTTTCCTTTTCACTCCCACTGAAGTTGCTACTTATTGCAGCCTTGCAATTCCTTGACTTGAAAAGTAGGTCTTGCAAAGTGAAAGTGCATGGCACCAAGCATGCCTCAGATGGTGGCATAAAGGTTCGTCTTGGAGAGTCAGGAGTTACCAAAGGAAACTCCCACTGAAGAAGAGCTGATGGCAGTCTCTCTTTTGGCAGTTTTCCTGATGGGCTTTGCTGATGCTTGAGGCAGAGGAGGGGCAGATTGGGAGGTCTCTGTAGAAATCCTTGAACAAGAAATAAACAAAACAAAAATCTAAAAGCTCAGTCTCTGCCCACGCTGGGGATAGGGCCTCAGCAGCACTCAGGGCCAGATCGCACTGTGGAAAGTTGGCTGAGCCCTGCCCTCTGGCCACAGGGAATAGCGTCTCTCCTGCCAGGACCACTGTGTAAACATCCTTTCCCTACAGGACCCCACGGCGTGGGGCTCCAGAGGAGTGCAGGGTGAGGATTCTCGTGGAGACAGATCTCAACCTCCTGCTGTCCCTTCTCAGGTCATAAATCACTGCTAATTCTGATTATCCCCCCCCTCCTTTCCTCTCTTAATAGTTACAGAAACAGTAATTGACAACAAAACCAAGGCCCCAGTGGGTGTAGGGCAAGCTCTGGCTCCGCTGGCCGAGAAGCGGCCAACTGTTTCCTCATCGTCACATCCCTGCAACAAAGGTCCAGTGTTCATGTACCACAGGTGCTCTTCCTGGCCTCCTGCAATATCCTTTTGTAGTTTTGCTGTTAGGGAGCAGGGCAAGAACTTCGATGATTTCTATTTAATTGGAAAGTTTTTTTTCCCCCACTTTCTTTCCCTCCTCCAAGTCCAGGAGGCTACACAAGCCGGCTCTGTGAGCTGTGAGAAGAAGCTGCTGAGAAATTGACCCCAGGGTCTGTGTTGTTTCTTGGAGTTCAGGCACCATCTTGCTTTATAGAATGCATCCACCAATGGTGTTTGCCTAAGCCCTCTTGCTTTAGGGATATGCCCAAGCTTGAAATCAGTCAGGTCAACCACTTATTTAACTGTTGAGTTCATCTTTTAGAGTCTCAGTGTCCTCATGTGTAAAATGGGTATAACTACAAATACTTTCCTAGGAGGATGACTGGGAAGATTAAATATGAGTGGCTGAGGCTCTGTGAGACCTTGTTAAATGCCAGTTCTTTCTCTCTTTTATTTAATTTTATTGAAATATAGTTGACTTACAGTGTTGTGTTAGTATCAGAAGCACAGCAAACTGATTCCAGTCATACATATATATGTATTTTTTCTTTTTTAGATTATTTTACATTACAGGTTATTATAAGATCCTGAGTATAGTTCCCGGTGCTATACAGTAGGTCCTTGTTGGTTATCTATTTTATGTATGGTAGTATGTATCTTGGAGGAGGCAATGGCCGCCCACTCCAGTGCTCTTGCCTGGAAAATCCCATGGATGGAGGAGCCTGGTAGGCTGCAGTCCATGGGGTCACTAAGAGTCGGACACGACTGAGCGACTTCACTTTGACTTTTCACTTTCATGCATTGGAGAAGGAAATGGCAACCCACTCCAGTATTCTTGCCTGAGAATCCCAGGGACGGGGAGCCTGGTGGGCTGCCATCTATGGGGTCGCACAGAGTCAGACACAACTGAAGCGACTTAGCAGCAGCAGCAGTATGTATCTGTTAACTCCAACCTCCTAATTTATCCCTCCCGCACCCCTTTCCCCTTTGGTAATCATACATTTGGTCTCTATGTCTGTGAATCTATTTCTGTTTTGTAAATTTGTATGTTTCTTTTTTTAGATTCAGGATGTTTTTGCTTTTGTTCTGGCACTGAGTTGTGTCCGACCCTGTGTGACCCCATGGACTGCAGCCCACCAGGCCTCCCTGTCCTTCACTGTTGCCTGGAGTCTGCTCAGATTCATGCCCACTGAGCTGGCGGCACCATCCAGCATCTCATCCTCTGCCACTCCCTTCTCCTGCTCTTAGTCTTTCCCACCATCGGGGGTGTTCCAATGAGGCGACTCTTCATATCAGGCGGCCAAACTCAGGAGCTTCAGCTTCAGCACCAATCCTTCCAATAAACATTCAGGGTTGATTTCCTTTGGGACTGACTGGTTTAATCTCCTTGCAGTCCAAGGGATTCTCCAAAGTCTTCTCAGCACCGCAACTGGAAAGCGTCAAAATTCTTCAGCATTCAGCCTTCTTTACATCCAACTCTCACATCCGTACATGACCACTGCAAAAATCATATTTTTGACTATATAGACCTTTGTCTGCAAGGAGACCTTTGTCTCTGCTTTTTTAATATGCTGTCTAGGTTTGTCATAGCTTTTCTTTCAAGGAGCAAGAGTCTTTTAATTTTGTGGCTGCAGTCACCATCTGCAGTGATTTTGGAGCCCAAGAAAATAAAATCTGTCACTGTTTCCACTTTTTCCCCAACTATTTGCCATAAAGTGATGGGACCGGATGCCATGATCTTAGTTTTCTGAGTGCTGAGTTTTAAGCCAGCTTTTTCACCCTCCTCTTTCGACCTCATTAAGAGGCTCTTTTGTTCCTCTTTACTTTCTGCCTTTAAAGTGGTATCATCTGCATATCTGAGGCTATTGCTATTACTCTTGGCATTCTTATTCCAGCCTGTGTTTCATCCAGCCCAGCATTCCACATGAGGTACCCTGCATATAAGTTAAATAAGCACGGTGACAATATACAGCCTTGACGGACTCCCTTCCCAGTTTTCCCCCTTTTTGTGAGCAGTATGAAAAGGAAAAAGGTTCTGCATATGAGTGGCATCTTGTGAGGTTTGCCTTTCTCTGTCTGGCTCCTGTCGCTTAGTAGGGTGATCTCTGGGCCCACCCGCGTGGCTGCAGATGGCGTTATTTCATTCATTCTATGCCGGGTGATATTCCACTGTGTGCGTAGCACATCTTCTTATCCACTCATCCCTCATGGAAGAAAGAACTTAAGTTGCTTCCATGTCTTGACCACTGCAAGCAGCGCTGCAGTGAACATCGGGGTGTCCAGGTTTTTTCCCTTTTGACCCGTGCTGTCCAACATGTGACTGTTGAGCACTAGAAATACAGCTACTTACAACTGAGAAGTGCTGGAAGTGTAACCTACACATTAGATTTCAAAGAGGTCCTAATGTAGGAAAAAAAAAAGTTTTAAATGTTTCACTAATAATGTTCTATTCTGATTACATGTTGGCATAATAATACTTGCATATAATGGGCTAAATACATATATTTTAAAGTTAATTTCATCTGATTTTTTTTTTTTTTTTACTTTTTAAAAATGTGTCTATGAGAACATTTTAAATTGTGCATGTGGCTTGTATTTGGGGCTCACAATATCTTTCCATCAGACTGCCCTGCCCTAGTTCCTCCTTCACCCATCCCTGTATTCAAATTTATCCCTTCCTTTAAAGCCTAGCTCAAGCTTTCCGGCTCCTTGAAGCAGTAAGGCCAATGGCTTCCTTTTCTGAAACCTCCTGGAGCTTTTGTCATTGGAGAAAGTGACACCATGGATCCGTAAGCCTCATTCAGGCAGAAGGTGCATGTAAAGGGTAGCTCAGTGCCTGGCAAATTGTAAACACAGAGCTAGCATAATCCTGCTATTCTTACTGTTATCACTGAGGTCCGCCTGCCTTGTCCAGCACTGCTTATATGCTGTCTCAGATCCCTTCTTTAGTTCTTCTCTCGTGTGTTTAGTCTTGTTGAATATAGTATCTCAGAGGACAGAGACCACATCATCTCCGTCTCCTGGTTCTGTCCTTAATGCAGAGGGCAGCGCTAGGCACAGAAAATTCTACCCCCTGGTCGGAGGGATGCCTGTTGCCTGACGGACTTGGCCCCTTAGGGTCATTGCCATTCTTCCCTTCACTTCACAAATACTGGTTCATCCTGGAATCTTTCTCCACCTCCCTTTCTTCGCTGAGTAACTCTTATGCCTCCTGAACAATGTTAACAGTGGGGAATACACGCAGCACTCACTGCGGGCTCACCCTGCTCTAAGAAGTTTCTGTGCACGCTCAGTCGCTCAGTCGTGTCCCACGCTTGTGACCCCGTGGACTGTAGCCCTCCAGGCTCCTTGGTCCAGGGCATTTTCCAGGCAAGAGTACTGGAGTGGGTAGCCATTTCCTTCTGCAGGGGATCTTCCTGACGCGAGGATCGAACTTGCATATCTTGCATCTCCTGCGCTGCAGGCAGATTCTTTACCACTGCACTTCTTGGGAAGCCCAAATAGTTTATAGCTATCCTGAGTCAGACATGACTTAGTCACTGAGGAACAACAACAAAATATTAGCGACTCTTTCATCTAACCGATGAGGAGACCGAGCCGTTAAGTGACTCAGCCATGCCACACAGCTAGCAAGTGGCAGGGGTGGTACTGAAACCCAGGTATTTTGGTCCCAGAATCCTTGGTGCCTGGAATCTCCAGGCTCAATGTCACTTTCACTAGGAGCCCGTCTGCAGCACTCCTCTCCAGTCTTCAATGTGCTATTCCTTTGCCCTCTCCACCACACGCTTGTCATAGCTCTTCCACCCATGACTGGCATCCCTGGTTTACAAATGAGTTCCCCTCCTTGACCTGAAATCTCCCCAAGGAGCTCAGTACCTGATGCCTCACCAGCCCTTGGTGAGTGCCCCACCGAACACAGAACATGACTTCTGGCTGCTGGTGACAAATTCTGCAAGCATCCTAAGAGGTGGGTTCTAACAGAGATCTTTCTCTTCCATGTCATCATCATGTTATATTTTTAAAATTCCATATATAGCAATCTTTCGGAGAAGGCAATGGCACCCCACTCCAGTACTCTTGCCTGGAAACTCCCATGGACGGAGGAGCCTGGTGGGCTGCAGTCCATGACGTCGCTGAGAGTTGGACACGACTCAGTGACTTCACTTTCACTTTTCACTTTCACGCATTGGAGAAGGAAATGGCAACCCACTCCAGTGTTCTTGCCTGGAGACTCCCAGGGATGGGGAGCCTGGTGGGCTGCCGTCTGTGGGGTTGCACAGAGTCGGACACGACTGAAGCGACTTAGCAGCAGCAGCAGCAGCAGCATAGAGCAATCTTAGCCATCTCGTTTTTTAAAAAAACTTGATTAAAAAAAAGTCTTTCCTGCTCCCAGAAATGAAGGTGGGGAACTTATCCATCTTGTTCACTGTTCTATCCCAGTGCTTGGCACAGAATTCAGTAAATATTCAGTAAATATTTGTTAAGCATATAAAAGAAAGAATGAATTCATTAAGTGTCTACTCTATGTGCTGGAGGCTGGATAAATGCCATGGTTCTCGAAACTGGGTCATTTGTAGAGCTACAGATGGACCTAGAGGCTGTCACACAGAGTGAAGTAAGTCAGAGAGAGAAAAACAAATATCACATATTAAGACACATTTGTCTAGATATCTAGACATATTTCATTTCTAGAATCTAGAAAAACAGTATAGATGATCTTATTTGCAAAGTAGAAATTGAGACACAGACTTGGAGAACTAAAGTATGGATACCAAGGGGGAGTGGAGTGGGAAGGATTGTTGGGGATTGACATATATACACTATTGATACTATGAATAAAACAGATAACAAAAAAATAATGAGAGTGATGAGGACATACTGTGTACCGTAGGGATCTCTACCAATGCCCTGTAGTGACCAAAACGGGGAGGAAATCCAAGAAACAGAGGACATATGTCTACGTACAGCTGATTCACTTTGCTGCACAGCAGAAACTAACACCACATTGTAAGGCAACTATACTCCAATAAAAAATTAATTTTAAAAAATGCCACGGTTCTTATCTTCACAGGGCTTGCATGTTTAGAGTGTGACAGTGGTCGTGGGGAAGGTGGATCCAGAGGGAGGCAACAGCAACACAGAGGGAGAGAGAGGACAGGAAAGCCCTGGGCCTGCAGCATGAGCGGAATCCAGAAAGGATTTCTGCAGGAGGTGATGACCGAAAAGAGAGCCAGCACCTAACGGGAGACAGGCACGCTGAGGCACACGGAAGGAGACGAGTGACGGAGGAGAGGGAGGCGATCTCAGGTCAGGGGAGGAGATGTGGGGAAGGCATGGCCACGTGGGCAGTCACCAGTCCTCGGGTGCGAAGAAGAGAAGGAAGAGCCACGAGAAATGAACCAGAGCAGCTCGTTGCCCAAAGCCGGGGAGGTACTGCGCCTGCTTTCCCTTCTCCACCTCCAGCCACCTTCCTCGTCCTTTTCATCTCTGTATGTCTTTCTGGCTTGACTAGATTCAGTAGGATGGTTTTAGCAGACTGGGTTTGCATCGCTCTGCTTGTCAGGAGGCAGCGCCCCTAGCTGCTGATGTTCTCATAATTTTTTTTTGTCATCTCAAGATCTATTTTTTTCCATCTGAGAATGTTTGTATCATTTGACCCCTCACAATAACTAGCTGAGTTATTCTCAGCCTCGACCGAACACTTGGCTATTATCAGTCCTCCCTGATCCTTCCATGATTCTCATCATTTCATTCATCTTCTCTGATCTTCCCTACATAGATGCTTCATGTACTAATGAATTTGCATTGCCCACCCCCCTTTCATATCATTTAAGAAACTTTCAAGCCAAAAGCACACCATCTGATCAATACTTAGAGGGTAATATGATCTCATATTACCTCCCAGATCTGATCTGGGAGGTCAAGGGTGTGTGTTCTTAAATTTTATATTTTGGATATTTCTCTTGTTGTTGAGATTGTCTATTATGTCTTTGGAGAGCTGGTAATGTTTAGAAATTTCTTTTCCTAGTGAGTTTTGATGTGTCTATCTATGGAGCACATTCCTTGGTCCTGGTTCTACAATTGGTCCAGGTGGGACAGAATAACATATGAACTAAGTATATCTGTGACATAGTTCTTTCAAGAGGCTACAACTTTTCCTACATCACTGAAACAATATCATAATAGTGTTGATAGTTGTAAGACATAGGCGGTGGCAGCTGTCTTTCTGCAGGGAGGAGGACTAGAAGCAAGGGTGGTATTATGCCCTGGGCATGTCCAGATGTGGTCCACGCTTCTCTCTGAATGATGATCCCAACCAGAAGCTTGCTTCTCACCTTGGAGCTGTTGTTGATTCTGTCGTTAACATCAAAGTGTTATTCTTGGTAAAAACACAGTGGAGAGGCAGAGAAAGTGGACCTACTGCCACCAAGAGAACTGGGTGGAGAGGAGGGTCTATCCATGTGATGTGACCCCTCCCACCCCCATCCCCAGTGACACAGTTGAAGATGTCTTAGAAAGACAGCAGGCAAGCTGGGGTGTCAGATATAGGGAAGATCTCCTGGAGGGGAAATTGTGGGGGAGCTCAGAGTCTTAAAAGACAGGGTCACACAGCTACCCCAGACTGCTCGATGTGTGAGTTGGGTGCAGTGTGAAAATTTTACTGAGATCTGAACCCAGCACTCCTGTATCCTGGCCATTTTAGAGCATATAATGAGGAAATGAGTGAGAAAGAGGCTGGAATTTCCCTCCATTTCCCAGCAAACAGAGATCTCCAAGCACGTACATTGAAACAAATGAGTTCATTCCATTTCCGTTAAACTCTGTTTACACTTGCTGCCTTCAGAGTTTAAGCCATGCAGTCTCCCCAGACCCCTTTGTTAGGAAAGAAATCTGAATTCAGGATGACAATTGATTTGTGGGGCGTTAGCCAGAGGAAGTGAATCTGGGCAAACAAACCCGGATGCTGTCACTTTATTTGTTAAAAAATTATACTCCAATTCCTGTTTCTCTTCGGCTGTTGGGCAAAACAAATGTCTAATTAAGAACTTCACCTTTGACTGTTTAGCTCTCTTTTATTTTTCCTTTTAACACAGGTAGGAAATTTCCATTTTCATATAGTAATATCAAGATACCCTGCTACACAGAATCAACTGGTAGCTTTTGAAAATAAGCATAACAATCCATATAAAAAATAAGAAAATCCACTTTTAGGGTTTTAGATTCATGCCGTTTAATTGTTCCTCTATTTCCATGATAAGGTGAGACGGGTCCTATGTCACTGGAGGGCCTGTATCCTGCTGTTTTTTTCCCATCCTCATTTACAATGATTATGTTATCAGGCTAGCCAGGCAAAAGGGTGGAGCAACTATAATTTCAAAGCAGGATTAGGTTGAAATAACGAGTCACCAAGTTGTGGTTACCAAGGCAACGTCACATCTAAGAATATGGGATGCTTCTAGGAGAGGAGGCAAAGCCTGGAGCCTTTTTTTCCCTCTTTGTACAAAAATCACTCATTTCCTAGATAAAAATTGCTTATTAATTGCTTTTAAACACATCTCTTCTTTATTTTAGGCAAATAGTTTTAAAAATAGAATCTTGATTTAACCTTTTCATTTTTATTATTTTATTTTTAAGTAGTAAATATTAGAATAATCGATCGGATCATTATTTCCTTCTTTTGGGATTCATGTATACTTTCTTTTCTTTCAATTTTTTCCTTTCTTTCTTCCCTCCCTCCTGCCCTCTCTTTCTTTCCTTCTTTTTCTTTTAGTAGGGCAGAGAAGAGACATGGAACAAAAAGAGAAAATGGAAAGTTGGATGCTCTGGTCAGATTTTGAGATTATAAAATTGTGACAGGGAATGAATGCTATAAGCTACCCAGAATACTTGTCCTACCCCCGTCCCCTGCCCTCCTGAAAATTACTGAGCTTTAGAGAGAATAACATTGGTCTTCACTGTCTTTTCTTAAAATTTCAATCTATCTTTAAAACTGTGGACTCTGGAGGCAAAGCAGCTGAAGGAGAGAAGACCCATCGATCTGTTTCTGATCAATATCAGCTAGGATAGGAACAGTTCCCACCAATTAACCTCCTTTCCCTCTGAATTAATTTCTGTCATCTGAATTTCTAGATAATGGCGTCGTTTCTTCACCTTTTTTTTTTTAAGCAGGCTTATTTTAATATGAGCTCGTATTTGTGAAGCACAGATTTTACATAGGTTTTTCTTTTTTTTCTTTTCTTGAAAGAACATTTCTGACCTAGCGTCGGATCAGTGGACACAGCCATTGGAACCGTCAGATTCCCTGACATTAAAGCAGGACTGCCCTTTAGGACAGGTTAGCCATTCACCTGTTTTCCTGGCTTTGCATAAGAAGAAAGGAGTGTGCTGGCCAACAGGACCCCGCTGGTGCACCGAGGTCTCCATCCCAAGAAATCCATGTCGGAGCATCCCCGTTGCCTTCATCGAGTCCTCAGACTTGAGCCTACGGCGATGGCAAGTGTGCTGGTTCCACGGGCTGCCTGATCTGTGTGTGAAATGCTGCTGTGTGACCATGGACACGTGCCAACGTCTCTCTGATTTTCTTCACAGGACCAGGTGAGGACTGAGTGAAACATCATGGAGACAGCTCTTAGCTCAATGTCCGACACCTGTAGGGTCTCAAGATGAACCTCATCTTTCAAAAATAATAAAGAAATCTACGAAGTTAATCTCTTTCCTCCTTCCCTATCATTACCCTTAATATCATCAGAAGTGTCCCTAAAATATAAATCAGACTATATCATTCCCCTGCTACATACTCGGTTGCATAGTGTCCTTCTCAAATTCACGTCATGTGGAATCTGTGACTATGCCTTTACTTGGAAATAGGGTCTTTTCCGATGTAATCAAATTAAGATTCGTCGTCAAGGATGAGGGTGAGTCCTAAATCTGATATGACCAGGGTCCCTGGACAAAAAGGGGCATTTGGGCACAGAGAGGAGAGCTCCATGTGATGGAAGTAAAGACTGAGGGAATCTGCCTACAAGCTTGGGTGCATGCTACGTTGCTCCCGTTGTGTCTCTTTGCGACCTTATGGACTAGAGGCGAGGCTCCTCTGTCCGTGGGATTTCCGAGGCAACAATACTGGAGCGGTTGCCATGCCCTCCTCCAGGGAATCTTCCTGACCAAGGGATCAAACCCAAGGAACATCAAAGATCTGCAAGTCTAGGGAGAGACTGGGGAGTCTCCTCCCCTAGAGCATACGGCCCCGTGGACACCTGGGTTTCAAACTTTAAGCCTTGAGAACTGTGAAACATAATTCTGTTGTCTTAAGCCTCCCAGTTTTTTTGGTCTCTTTTTCAATTTTTAATTTTGTATTGGCATATAGCTGATTAACAATGTTTGCAATGGTTTCAGGTGGACAGCGAAAAGACTCAGCCATACATGCACATGAATCCCTTCTCTCCCAATTCCCCTCCCGTCCAGGCCGCCATGTGACACTGAAGAGGGTTCTCTGCAGTATACAGTAGGTCCTCGTCGGTTGTCCACTTTAAACACAGCAGAGCATACACGCCTATCTCATGTACTCTCTAACCACCCCTCCCTCCCGCTCCTCTACCCTGGTCACCATAAGCTCTTTCTCTACATTTGTGAGCCTATTTGTGTTTCGTAAATAAATTCACTTCTATCATTTCTTTTTAGATCCGCAGTTCAGTTCAGTTCAGTCGCGCAGTCGTGTCCGACTCTTTGCGACCCCATGAATCGCAGTACGCCAGGCCTCCCTGTCCATCACCAACTCCCGCAGTTCACTCAGACTCACGTCCATTGAGTCCATGATGCCGTCCAGCCATCTCATCCTCGGTCGTCCCCTTCTCCTCCTGCCACCAATCCCTCCCAGCATCAGGGTCTTTTCCAATGAGTCAACTCTTCGCATGAGGTGGCCAAAGTACTGGAGTTTCAGCTTTAGCATCATTCCTTCCAAAGAAATCCCAGGGTTGATCTCCTTCAGAATGGACTGGTTGGATCTCCTTGCAGTCCAAGGGACTCTCAAGAGTCTTCTCCAACACCACAGTTCAAAAGCATCAATTCTTTGGCGCTCAGCCTTCTTCACAGTCCAACTCTCACATCCATACACGACCACAGGAAAAACCATAGCTTTGACTAGACGGACCTTAGTCGGCAAAGTAATGTCTCTGCTTTTGAATATACTATCTAGGTTGGTCATAACTTTTCTTCCAAGGAGTAAGCGCCTTTTAATTTCATGGCTGCAGTCACCATCTGCAGTGATTTCAGAGCCCCAAAAAACAAAGCCTGCCACTGTTTCCACTGTTTCCCCATCTATTTCTCATGAAGTGATGGGACTGGATGATCTTCATTTTCTGAATGTTGAGCTTTAAGCCAACTTTTTCACTCTCCTCTTTCACTTTCATCAAGAGGCTTTTGAGTTCCTCTTCACTTTCTGCCATAAGGGTGGTGTCATCTGCATATCTGAGGTTATTGATATTTCTCCCGAGAAGTGATGGGACTGGATGATCTTCATTTTCTGAATGTTGAGCTTTAAGCCAACTTTTTCACTCTCCTCTTTCACTTTCATCAAGAGGCTTTTGAGTTCCTCTTCACTTTCTGCCATAAGGGTGGTGTCATCTGCATATCTGAGGTTATTGATATTTCTCCCGGCAGTCTTGACTCCAGCTTGTGTTTCTTCCAGTCCAGCGTTTCTCATTATGTACTCTGCATATAAGTTAAGTAAGCAGGGTGACAATATACAGCCTTGACGTACTCCTTTTCCTATTTGGAACCAGTCTGTTGTTCCATGTCCAGTTCTAACTGTTGCTTCCTGAGCTGCATACAGATTTCTCAAGAGGCAGGTCAGGTGGTCTGGTATTCCCATCTCTTTCAGAATTTTCCACAGTTGATTGTGATCCACACAGTCAAAGGCTTTGGCATAGTCAATAAAGCAGAAATAGATGTTTTTCTGGAACTCCTTTGCTTTTTCCATGATCCAGCAGATGTTGGCAATTTGATCTCTGGTTCCTCTGCCTTTTCTTTTCTTTCTTTTTTTTTTTGAACAGTGAAGGCTTTTTATTAAATATCTTCTTTATTTTCCTCATGATTCTAAGTATAATTCATTCACCTTTAGGAAAAACTAATATACCGCCTTGTGTGGCCAATTAACATCCTAGATTCCTCAGCTTTTGAACAATAGTGCACATCGTAAAGGGTTCTGTTTTATTTGTTTTTTTGTTTGTTTGTTTTTCTTTCTTTTTTTAATTTTTATTTTTACTTTATTTTACTTTACATTACTGTGTTGGATTTGCCATACATTGACATGAATCTGCTTTTTCTAAGACCAGCTTGAACATCAGGGAGTTCACAGTTCATGTATTGCTATAGCCTGAATAAAGAAAGTAGCCCTCGCCAGAGTGGGTGGGTATCATCCAGTTTGCTGGAGGCCTGGATAGAACAAAAACGTGGGGGAAGCTTAAATCTGTCATCTGCTTGATCTGGGACATCTGCCCTCTCTTGTCCTCAGACAGCAGTGTTACTGGTTATCTGGGCTTTCAGACTTAGACAGTGACTTGCGCCATTGACTCCCCTGATTCTCAGGTCTTCAGATTGAGAACGTATCATACCACTGACTCTCCTGGATCTCTAACATGCAGACAAATAAACCCATATGTCTCCTATTATTTCTGTTTCTTTGGAGAATCCTGGATAATACAAATCCTCATGCTGTTGATTCAACTGAAATTGTGATAAAACTGTACTGAATGGGGGATAGAAAGTAGAAGGTGAGATGTACACACCTGGTAAATTCTGAATTAGCATAATATAAAAAAAATAGGTATCTAAACTACCCAGCTATAAAAAGGAACTCATTTGAGCCAGTTCTAATGAGATGGATGGATCTAGAGCCTATACAGAGTGAAGTAAGTTAGAAAAAGAAAGACAAATACTGTATATTAACACATATATATGGAATCTAGAAAGATGGTACCTAGGATCCTATGTACAGGGCAGGAAAGGAGGCACAGACATAAAGAACAGAATTTTGTACTCAGTGGGAGAAGGAAACACTGGGATGACTTGAGAAAATAGAATCAAAACATATATACTACTATATGTAAATAGATAACCAGTGAGAACTTGATATATGAAGCAAGGCACCCCAAACCTGTGCTCTGTGACAACTTGGAGGGGTGGAGTGGGGAAAGGGGTGGGAGAGGGGTTAGGATGGAGGGTGCACATGTATCAGTTCAGTTCAGTTCGGTCTCTCAGTTGTGTCCGACTCTTTGCGACTCCATGAATCCCAGCACGCCAGGCCTCCCTGTCCATCACCAACTCCTGGAAGAAAAGTTATGACCAACCTAGATAGCATATTGAAAAGCAGAGACATTACTTTGCCAACAAAGGTCCATCTAGTCAAGGCTATGGTTTTTCCAGTGGTCATGTATGGATGTGAGAGTTGGACTGTGAAGAAGCCTGAGCGCAGAAGAATTGATGCTTCTGAACTGTGGTGTTGGAGAAGACTCTTGAGAGTCCCTTGGACTGCAAGGAGATCCAACCAGTCCATTCTGAAGGAGATCAGCCCTGGGATTTCTTTGGAAGGAATGATGCTAAAGCTGAAACTCCAGTACTTTGGCCACCTCATGTGAAGAGCTGACTCATTGGAAAAAACTCTGATGCTGGGAGGGATTGGGGGCAGGAGGAGAAGGGGACAACCGAGGATGAGATGGCTAGATGGCATCACTGACTCGATGGACGTGAGTCTAGGTGAACTCCAATTCATATCGATATATGGCAAAAACACCACAATATTGTAAAGTAAATATCCTCCAAGTAAAACAAATATAGAAATTAAACAAATAAAATTGATTAAAAAATATAACCATATCTTCAATGCTTATAGCGTTATCACATGAAATAGTTCAAAAAGCAAGCAAAAAAGTAAAAAATAGTTTCTGGGAGGTAAGCCTAGGGATACAGAGGGGATGGAGAAAAGAACTGCTTCATTCTATACTAAACCATTGATGGGTGCCAATTAAGTTCTGTATAGTCAAAGCTATGGTTTTTCCAGTAGTCACATATGGATGTGAGAGTTGGACCATAAAGAATGCTGAGCACTGAAGAATTGATGCTTTTGAACTTGGTTCTGGAAAAGATTCTTGAAAGTCCCTTGGACAGCAAGGAGATCCAACCAGCCCATCCTAAAGGAAATTAGTCCTGAATACTCAATGGAAGGACTGATGCTGAAGCTCCAATTCTTTGGCCACCTGATGTGAACTGATTCATTGGAAAAGACCCTGATGCTGGGAAAGATTGAAGGCAGGAGAAGAAGGGGGTGATAGAAGATGAGATGGATGGATGTCATCACCAACTCAATGGATAAGCTCCCAGAGTTGGTGATGGACAGGGAAGCCTGGCATTCTGCAGTTCATTGGATCGCAAAGAGTCAGACATGACTAAGTGACTGAACTGAACTGAACACTAAATCGTAAGGACTAGCTCATGTTTTTAAATGTGTAATTATTTAATGCTATAAATAAAAGAACCTGCTGTAAAACACAGGGAACTCTGTTCAAACTAGTTTGAACAGTTTCCCTTACTTCATACACTAGCAAAGTAATGCTCAAATTCTCCAAGCTAGGCTTCAACAGTACATGAACCGAGAACTTCCAGATGTCCAAGCTGTATTTATAAAAGTCAGAGAAACCAGAGGTCAAATTGGATCCATCCATTGGATCATAGAAAAAGCAAAAATTCCAGAAAAACATCTATTTCTGCTTCATTGACTACACTAAAGCCTTTGACTGTGTGGATCATAACAAACTGTGGGAAATTCTTCAAGGAATGGGAATAACAGACCAAATTAACTGCCTGCTGAGAAACCTCCATGCAGATCAAGAAGCGACAGTAAGAACCAGACAGGGAACAATGGACTAGCTCAATTTGGGAAAGGAGTCAGCCAAGGCTGTATATCGTCACCCTGCTTGGTTAACTGATATGCAGAGTACATCATATGAAATGCCAGGCTGGGTGAAGCACAAGCTGGAAACAAGATTGCTGGAGAAATATCAATTATCTCAGATGACACCACCCTCATGACAGAAGGTGAAGTGGACCTAAAGAGCCTCTTGATGAAGGTGAAAGAACAGAGTGAAAAACTAAGTCATGGCATCTGGTCTCATCACTTCAATGGTAAATAGATAGGGAAACAATGGAAACAGTGACAGACTTTAGTTTTTTGGGCTCCAAAATCACTGCAGATGGTGACTGCAGCCATGAAATTAAAGACATTTGCTCCTTGGAAGAAAACAATGACAAACATAGGCAGCATATTAAAAAGCAGAGACATTACTTTGCTGACAAATGTCTGTCTAGTCAAAGCTACGGTTTTTCCTGTAGTCATGTATGGATGTGAGAGTTGGACCATAAAGAAGGCTGAGCATAGAGGAATTGATCCTTTGAACTATGGTGTTGGAGAAAATTCTTGAGAGTCCCTTGGACTGGAAGGAGATCAAACCAGTCAATCCTAAAGGAAACCAGTCCTGAATATTCATTGGAAGGACTGATGCTGAAACTGTAGCTCCAATACTTTGGCCACCTGATGTGAGGAGCCAACTATTGGAGAAGACTCTGATGTTGGGAATGACTGAAGACAGGAGAAGATGAAGACAAATGATGAGATGTTTGGATGGCATCACCAGCTCAATGGGCATGAGTCTGAGCAACCTCCAGGACAGTGTGAAGGACAGGGAAGCCTGGCATGTTGCAGTCCTTGGTGTGGCAAAGAGTCAGGCATGACTGAGCAACTAACACCGTGGGAGGCTGAAGGAGGTGGCCTAACTTCCTACTCCTCTACATTAACATATCTGCATTTTTCACTTTGTCTTTCTGACTATAAACTTCTGAGTATTTGAATGTTGCTTTTTTCATTTCAGCAAACCTGCAGTCAATACCAATCTTATTTTATCTCTAATACAACACTTTAGGGAGAATTAGGACACCAAATCACCTATCAAGTTAATCTTTGCTGCAGGAGATAAGAAGTAAAAAGGATTAATCTGGCATTGCTGAGGGTATGTGACTTTCCAGTCTATCCCTTGATTATCACTCTTTATCTTTTCTCATTTTCTAGATATTGCTGGTGTCTGTATACTTTATGTTATACAATTTCTTTTACTATAATGATTTGAGACAATTAGGATGATATAGATGAATCACATAAGATTTCCTGGTTAACTTTTTAAATTGATGGTGATAACTGAAATAGTGACAGTTAAAATCTAATCATAATACTAGATATCTAAAATGGGCTCCATAAAATAATTGCAAGTTATTTTGCAAGTGTCAACTGCCTACACATGCAGAATATGGTTTCAGGTTTTTTTTAAAAGCCAGATTTGGTTTGTTGAAAGACTGCAAAATATGGTTATCTACACATTTCACCTACTACTGATGAATACATTAGTTAATTTAATGAAAATAGGTTTTTATTAATCCAAACTAGGGGCACTTGGAAACTGTACAGAAATATGGCAAATTTAAAAAATTATTTTTTCAACTGGCAGTGTATCAAGTTGTAGCTTGGTTGAAAATTTCTCAGATCAATTTGATGTTATTTTTATATTCTTAACAGATTAGAAATATACCATTAGTCACTTCATGGAAGGACTTTTCACATCTAATCTTGTTACTTCTTTTAAGTATTATAAAACGTTTTTAGTCAGGTGACTATTTTTATTAGAGTTTGAGCCCTATCTTCTATCTGATCAAATTAATAGAGTGTCCATTTGGAGACTATATTGGAAAGTGTTCACTTGTAAACAACTGAATACACTGCAGTCTTTTTAAGGTAGGAAAGGACTAAATGCAGGGAATTGGGCTTGTAGATAATGGATTAAAGATCTAAACATAAGACAAGAAACTATAAAACTCTTAGAGGAGAACATAGGCAAAACACTCTCTGACATAAATCACAGCAGGATCCTCTATGATCCACCTCCCAGAATACTGGAAATAAAAGCAAAAATAAACAAATGGGATCTAATTAAAATTAAAAGCTTCTGCACAACAAAGGAAACTATAAACAAGGTGAAAAGACAGCCTTCTGAATGGGAGAAAATAATAGCTAATGAAGCAACTGACAAACAACTAATCTCAAAAATATACAAGCAGCTTATGCAGCTCAACTCCAGAAAAATAAATGACCCATCAAAAAATGGGCCAAAGAACTAAATAGACATTTCTCCAAAGAAGACATACGAATGGCTAACAAACACATGAAAAGATGCTCAACATCACTCATTATCAGAGAAATGCAAATCAAAACCACAATGAGGTACCATTTCACACCAGTCAGAATGGCTGCGATCCAAAAGTCAACAAGCAATAAATGCTGGAGAGGGTGTGGAGAAAAGGGAACCCTCTTACACTGTTGGTGGGAATGCAAATTAGTACAGCCACTATGGAGAACAGTGTGGAGATTCCTTAAAAAATTGCAAATAGAACTGCCTTATGATCCAGCGATCCCACTGCTGGGCATACACACCAAGGAAACCAGAATTGAAAGAGACACGTGTACCCCAATGTTCATTGCAGCACTGTTTATAATAGCCAGGACATGGAAGCAACCTAGATGTCCATCAGCAGATGAATGGATAAGAAAGCAGTGGTACATATACACAATGGAGTATTACTCAGCCATTAAAAAGAATACATTTGAATCAGTTCTAATGAGATGGATGAAGCTGGAGCCCATTATACAGAGTGAAGTAACCCAGAAAGAAAAACACCAATACAGTATACTTACACATATATATGGAATTTAGAAAGATGGTAATGATAACCCTGTATGCGAGACAGTAAAAGAGACACAGATGTATAGAGCAGCCTTTTGGACTCTGTGGGAGAGGGAGAGGGTGGGGTGAGTTGGCAGAGTGGCAATGTAACATGTATGATATCATAAGTGAAACGAATCACCGGTCCAGGTTTGATGCAGGATGCAGGATCCTTGGGACTGATGCATGGGGATAATCCAGAGAGAAGGTGTGAGGTGGGAGGTGGGGAGGTGGGGGTCGGGATTGGGAGTTCATGTGAATACAGTAATGTAAAGCAAAACAAACTAAAAAATAAAAATTAATTAAAAAAAAGAAGACATACCAATGGCTAACAAACACATGAAAAGATGCTCAGCATCACTCAAAAATAAATAAATAAATAAATAAAAATAAAGCAGGTCACTGTCTATATCCCAGGAACAATTTTTAGCACAGAAATCTATTGTAACTGCTAAAATAAAGAACATTGTCCCATCATTGCAGATATTGCTGAATCAACAATCTGCTAGCTTCAAGCAATGTGGATGGACCCAGAGATTATCATGCTAAGCAAAATAAGTTAGAAAGAGAAAGACAAATGCCACATGGTATCATTTATGTGTGGAATCTAAATACAACACAAGTGATCCCAGCAACGAAACAAGAACAGAATTACAGATATAGAGATCAGACTTGTGGCTGCTAAGGAGAGGTGGGGGAGGGAAGGACTGGGAGTTTTGAGATTAGCAAATGAAGCCTATTATATATAAGATGGATGAACAACAATGTCCTACTGTATGGCACTAGGAACTATATTCACTATCCTGTGATAGGCATAGTGAAAAAATATGAAAAAGAATACATGTGTGCATAGCTGGGTCACTTTGCTGTACAGCAGAAATTAAGCACAACATTGTAAATCAATCGTACTCCAATAAAATTATAAAAAAAAGAATCTACTAGTTTCAGGACCATTTTACCACTAGTATGATCTGTGCTACAAAATAGATGTAGCCTTTTAGATCCTGCCTTTATCTAACCTAACCCTTGCAAAAATGCTTCCAATTGCTATAAATTATATTCCAAACTCTAAATGCAAAGAAATCTGGGCATATACTTTTTGCTTTTCTACTGTCTCCTCATGAGAGATTATAGGAAAAGATGTTGAGTGAGTAAATCCCAGTATTTGCCAAAGTCAACAACTACTCAAAAGACTCACATAAACACATATCTTTCTTATGCTTAAAGTTTTGAGCAATAGTACTGCAACAACAGCCTGAAACCAACTAACTTAACAGAAATAATCCCTTGTATGTCCCTACCCCTTTCGCAAAATAGAACCCTCAACCTCTGATCTGTCACACTTACATGTCTGAGTGGTATTTATTCTCCCTTTTAGATGAGTAAAAATCTGTCCTTAATTTCCTGTAACTTACAAATAACAGGTAGCTCAGCTGGTAAAAAATCCATCTGCAATGCAGGAGACCCTAGTTTGATTCTTGGGCTGGGAAGATCCCCTGGAGAAGGAATAGGCTACCCACTCCAGTATTCATGAGCTTCCCTGGTGGCTCAAATGGTAAAGAATCCACCTGCAATGCAGGAGGCCTGGGTTTGATCCCTGGGTTGAGAAGATCCCCTGGAGGAGAACATGGCAACCCACTCCAGTATTCTTGCCTGGAGAATCCCCATGGACAGAGGAGCTTGGTGGGCTACAGTCCATGGGGTTACAAAGAGCCAGACACGACTGAGTGACTAAGCACAGCACAGATAAAATAACATATCTAGTCCATTCTATATAAAATAGAAGTGTAAAAAGGGAGAGGAATAAAAAATAAAATTAGTTAAATATTTATATACATAACTAATAAAAGAATTAAAATGCAAGATAAAATGGTAAATATGGAAAACTTTATATTAAATGAAAGAGTGAATAAATAAAAACAAATAAGAGAATATTTGTTCAAATTTATGTTTACTGTGGATATCTGATAATAAAACTCTACTTTTAAGAATAATTTGTTGAGAATGCCATGGAATTCTGATAATTTTACTGGGAAATCTTATCAAACTTTGGAAATCTGCTGATAAGGGAAAAGTATAAAGATTTACTTATGTAAATAATGTCCTATCACTGCTTTCTAAAGAAGACTTAAGATTCCTAATATGGTTATATTAAGGACTCTCATGCAATTACAGTAAAAATCACACAAAGCTCATCATAAAATTTCCAACCTTATTATACCAAATTAGTTTCCATATAAGATTCTTAGCACCAATATTGAGGAGATAATTTAAGACTTTAAAATTCCAGTTCTATGACTTTGTTCCTACTATCCCAAAACTAGGACAGTGTCATCAACTTTATTGTGATTTTTAAAACAAGCTTTGAGCAAAAAAAAAAAAAAATTAGAAAATCATTTTTTGGTAGTCATAGAAGCTTTCCAATTTTCAGAACTCATCTGATCTGAAGATAAGAACATGAACAGGCAAATTTTCTTTCTTTAAGCTCTCTAACACAGTTTCAAGAACGTGCCAGCAAAGAGTTAGTGTGTTCCTTATGGCAATCTTCGGAGAAAGCAATGGCACTCCACTCCAGTACTCATGTCTGGAAAATCCCATGGGCAGAGGAGCCTGGTAGGCTGCAGTCCATGATGTTGCTAAGAGTCGGACATGACTGAGCGATTTCACTTTCACTTTTCACTTTCATGCATTGGAGAAGGAAATGGCAACCCACTCCAATGTTCTTGCCTGGAGAATCCCAGGGACGGAGGAGCCTGGTGGGCTGCCATCTATGGGGTCGCACAGAGTCGGACACGACTGAAGTGACTTAGCAGTAGCAGTATGGCAGTCTTGTTCTATTTTGGCTGCCATGTGGTCCATCACAATGTTAACTTCAACAGGCATTTCATACTGGGTCATAGCACTTGGTAATGTAAGTAATTGGTTCATTAGTCTATGGTTTGATGTCACAGCATTGTGTTCCATCTACCAAAGGATTTTCACTAGTGTCAAACAAGTCAAACAGTCCTGGGGATTCATTGGAAAGACTGATGTTGAAGCTGAAACTCCAATACTTTGGCCACCTAATGCGAATAGCTGACTCATTTGAAAAGACCCTGATGCTGGGAAAGATTGAGGGCAGGAAGAGAAGGGGACGACAGAGGATAAGATGGGTGGATGACATCACCAACTCAATGGACCTGGGTTTGGGTAGACTTCAGGAGTTGGTGATGGACAGGGAAGTCTGGCGTGCTGCGGTTCATGGGGTTGCGAAGAGTCAGACACGACTGAGTGACTGAACTGGAACTGGAAACAAGTTAGATAAATCACAAAGGCAATCATAGAGTGCTTCTTCTTTGAAGTTGAATTTCTGCAAATATTTCTCATACCTCTGTATAGTTCAAGTTATGCATAAAAATTTAATAGGTGCATATAAGACCATTGCAACGGGGGAAGGGGAGTGGTGGGCATGCAAGAAGAGTAGCTCTAGACTAAACATACTGAATCAAAGCCCAGGAAAATCTTCTCTGTCACTGCCATATGTGGGAAAGCTACCACTGCCACTTCAAAAGCTACTTACAACAAAATGATCTTTCTATCTCCACTACAACCAGAGCTGTGATATAGAAAAATGGTGCCTTCGCTGTGGTAAGTGGCAGATTCAGGAAGGTTTTCTTAATAGCTTAAAACTATTCTGTTGCTACTGATATTGAATATGATAAAATATATGTCTTGCACCTTTTCTCTCTTCTCACCTGTCTCAGTTCTGAACTTCTAAAACTGTTGCAGAACCCAAACTTTAAAAAGATTGGAAAGAATGCTGCACAAGTTAATCATATTATCCGCCACATAAGCAAAGCACAAATTTTGCATTTGTTTTCCTTTCTTTAACAAAATGTAAGACTGATTGATTCTGATGAAATAAATTCTACAGAGTCAAAGATCAAGACAGGATTTCCATGTTCAAACAGTTTGAACTTAAAACTGAAGGTCGAGTTCCAGATAATACACATATTAAAGGATAGTTTTAATACTTAGGAATACAAAGTTTCTTTCTTTAGTGAGTAGCAATAAGATGTTTACTTTTGTTTCTTTGTTTTGTTTTTTAACATGACTCTAACCACCTGAATATATTAAATCCCATCTCTGGAATTCAACTTAATTTGGAAACTTGAACATTATTCTATAATCAGATTTATAAGCCATGATTATCTTTGGAGCACTGTCTATCATTTAGATGTATCCTCTGTAAATTCCTACTGCTGCTCAGAGAAAAGATACATGAAAGTCTAAATTCAAATGTATTATACTCATTTCTTATTAATCTGCATCCCTACACATAACTCAAAAAATTTCTGATGTGCGCAATGCATTTACTCCACAATTTTATCATCACCACTTTGCTGACATGCAGTCTAAATCATTCACAGTCATTTTGATTGTTATTAGTTTAAGATGAAACAGAGATAATTTAAACAGTTATATTATTTTCTTACACATAATATAAGAACCACTGAAACTCAATGGCATTAGGGGAAAATGTCTTAAGCTTCATTAATAGTGCAGTTATATCATTGCTTCTACTGATGTATTTTAAATGTGTTTTGAAGGAATAATGTTCCGCTGTATCTCTGGTATGTGTCAGTGCACAAGCAGGCACGTGTGCGTGTATGTTTTATAATAAAAACCATTTCATTTTTCAAGGGTTACTATCTAAGGACCAGTTCTGTATATTCTCAAAATACCAAAGGCCTTTTGCCTTCCTATTTTCACTGTACATAAGGTTTAGGAAATTTGATGAATTCGTGTCATTACTAAGTGGTGTGTCATCGCAAATTGAAAGTTTAGTATTAGTTGCTTTGGGCTTCCCAGGTGGCTCAGTGGTAAAAAACCCACCTGCCAGGCAGGAGATGTGGGTTCAGTCCCTGGGTTGGGAAGATCCTCTGGAGAAGGAAATGGCAACCCACTTCACTATTCTTGCCTGGGAAATCCCACGAATAGAGGAGTCTGGCAGGCTACAATCCATGGAGTCAAAAAAGAGTCAGACATGACTTAGTAACTAAACAACAACATTACTGCTTTAGTCATTGACCCTTATAATAATGCATTTTCATTTTTAAGAAATAGAGTTATAACTTTGTTTTATAAGTTTAAGGTTACAAGCAGGAATGGTAAAACCATAAAAAACAAAATACTCTACCTTTGATGGTGTTCCTGCCATTGAAATTTCAGTTGCAATATAGATAGCATTTATTTTAAAATACTTTCCTGCAAGATAACTCAGAGGACTATCTTGATAACATTTTAATGTACCCATATTTCTTTCTCTGAAACTTATGTATTAAAAACTCACTTTAAACCCAGATAAAGTGGTAGAAGATGAGAGTGAAGATCAAGAAAAACAAAGTTGCAAAAGATGTATTATGAAATAAAAGAATTTTCAGGCGAAGCCACATTAACTTTGGAAAAAGAAAATGACAGTGATATTTTAAATGAAACTGCAAATATGGATAATGTACATGTGAACTATTTATGTTTCTACAGATTTCGAAGGAAAAACTAACAGAAGAGTACATGAGAAAAGCATTGTCTTTTTCATCAAACAATATTTTCTGTGTTTAAACGGTCTCATTCACATGTTTTCAGTCTTCATCTATGGCAAAATTCTAAGTGGAGCATTTGTCATAGCATCATTAACCATAGTTTTATTTATTCATTTTTTAATTTTAATTTTTACTTTATTTTACAATACTGTATTGGTTTTGCCATACATTGACATGAATCTGTCTCAGGTGTACATGAGTTCCCAATCCTGAACCCCCCCTCCACTTCCCACCCCATATCAACTCTCTGGATCATCCCCGTGGACCAGCCCCAAGCATCCTGTATCCTGTATCGAACATAGACTGGCGATTCATTTCTTACATGATAATATACATGTTTCAGAGCCATTCTCCCAAATCCTCCCACCCTCTCTCTCTCCCTCTCCCTCAGAGTCCAAAAGTCCATTCTATTCATCTGTGTCTCTTTTGCTGTCTCGCATACAGGGTTATCATTACCATGTTTCTAAATTCCATACATTTGTGTTAGTATACTGTGTTGGTGTTTTTCTTTCTGGTTTACTTCACTCTGTATAATCAGCTCCAGTTTCATCCATCTCATTAGAACTGATTCAAATGTATTCTTTTTAATGGCTGAGTAATACTCCATTGTGTATATGTACCACTGCTTTCTTATCCATTCATCTGCTGATGGACATCTAGGTTGTTTCCATGTCCTGGCTATTATAAACAGTGCTGCAATGAACATTGGGATACATGTGTCTCTTTTAATTCTGGTTTCATTGGTGTGTATGCCCAGTAGTGGGATTGCTGGGCATATGGTATTTCTATTTGCAATTTTTTAAGGAATCTACACACTGTTCTCCATAATGGCTGTACTAATTTGCATTCCCACCAACAGTGTAAGGGGGTTCCCTTCTCTCCACACCCTCTCCAACATTTATTGCTTGCAGACTTTTGGATTGCAGCCATTCTGACTGGTATGAAATGAATTCTGGTTTCCTCGGTGTGTATGCCCAGCAGTGGGATTGCTGGGTCATATGGCAATTCTATTTGCAATTTTTTAACGAATCTCCACACTGTTTTCCATAGTGGCTGTACTAGTTTGCATTCCCACCAACAGTGTAAGAGGGTTCCCTTTACTCCACACCTCTCCAGCATTTATTGCTTGCAGACTTTTGGATCGCAGCCATTCTGACTGGTGTGAAATGGTACCTCATTGTGGTCTTGATTTGCATTTCTCTGATAATAAGTGATGTTGAGCATCTTTTCATGTGTTTGTTAGCCATCCATATGTTTTCTTTGGAGAAATGTCTATTTAGTTCTTTGGCTCATTTTTTGATTGGGTTGTTTATTTTTCTGGAATTGAGCTGCATAAGTTGCTTGTATATTTTTGAGATTAGTTGTTTGTCAGTTGCTTCATTTGCTATTATTTCTCCCATTCAGAAGGCTGTCTTTTCACCTTGCTTATAGTTTCCTTTGTTGTGCAGAAGCTTTTCATTTTAATTAGATCCCATTTGTTTATTTTTGCTTTTATTTCCAGTATTCTGGGAGGTGGATCATAGAGGATCCTGCTGTGATTTATGTCAGAGAGTATTTTGCCTATGTTCTCCTCTAGGAGTTTTATAGTTTCTGTTCTCACGTTTAGGTCTTTAATACATTTTGAGTTTATTTTTGTGTGTGGTATTAGAAAGTGATCTAGTTTCATTCTTTTACAAGTGGTTGACCAGTTTTCCCAGCACCACTTGTTAAACAGATTGTCTATTTTTCTACAATAAACATATACTGCATTGATTAAAATGCTTTTTAAAAAAATTTTAAAGGTACATTGTGAGGGTAGACCCCAAGTGGATGCTGACCTGAAGGTCCTTGTCATTTTTAAGTGTCCATGGAACAATCTGCTTATACTAGTGAGGCAGGGGAATCTTCCTGTGACATAAGCAAAGGAAATGAATTTGGGGTTGAGACAGGAAGCCATAATATCTTGAGAAGTCCCTCTGTCTAGAAAATTAACCAACTTTTGTTTGGTGGACCTGTCAGCCTCTCCTTGAAATCTAAATATTTATACTAACAAATGCCCAGTGAGGAAAGAAGGACCTGCAGATGAAATTCCTGAAAACTTGTAACAATATTTATTGAGCAACTACTATATGACAGATCCTAAATATGTGAATACATAATCTCAGGAAAATATGGTCATTACTATCTTGGAGTTAGTTAAGAGATTGATCCAGATGTTGTGGGACCTAAATCTTACACAATTGTCAGGAGGGGGAGGACTTTTTAAGGAAAAAATGTAAAATAAAAAATACAAAACCAAGTGCAGCCCTTGGAAGGGATCTGTACAAGTAACAGCCCTGGAAGCTTAATCTACCTCTAAGGAAGATACGAAGGGCAGAAGAAATATTGGAGGAGTACCCAGTCTCAGATTGAATCAGGGAGGTTTCACAGTAAGAAGGAATCTGAACTAAGAATGGAAAGAGTTATCAGGTTGAAGTTCTGGAATCTTCTTCTAAGAAACTAAAACTGTAGAAGTTCCACCTCTCCCTGAGCATTGGATAAGCTAAAGATTGCCCTTCAAATTTCCAACAAAAGACAAAGAAGAGTCAGACAGGAAGAACAGGAAAGAGCATAGGGAATAGAATGGGATTGCTACACACAATGTACCCAAGTACAAATGAACACTTGAATTAAGAAAAAGAAATTACAGCTCTCAGATTAGAAGAATTAATATTGTTAAAATGGCCATACTACTCAAAGCAATCTATAGACTTAATGAGATTTCTTTCCAATTACCCATGAAATTTTTTCACAGAACTAGAACGAATAATGCTCGAGTTTATATGAAACAATAAAAGACCCAGAATTGCCAAAGCAATACAGATGAAAAAGAGAAAAACTGGAGGCATAACCCTCCCAGACCTCAGACAGTACTACAGAGCTCAGTAATCAAACAGCATGGTACTGGCACAAAAACAGACAGATGGATTAATGGAACAAAATAGAGAACCCATAAATAAACCCATACACCTACCATCAATAAATCTTCGACAAAGAAGGCAAGAATATACAATGTGGCAGGGGGCAGGGGGGTGGTGTATCTCTTCAGCAAGTGATGTTGTGAAAGCTGGACTGCCATGTAAATCAATGCATGGCACACTCCATCATACCATACACAAAAATAAACTCAAAATAGCTTAAAGACTTAAGTGTAAAACATGATGCCATAAAATTTCTAGATGAAACATAGGCAAAAGTTTCTCTGACATAAATCATAACAATGTCTTTTTAGGTCAGTCTCCCAAAGCAATAGAAACAAAAGCAAAAATATGCAAATGGGACCTAATCAAACTTATAAGTTTTTGCACAGCAAAGTAAACCATAAACAAAACGAAAAGACAATCTACAAACTGAGAGAAAATATTTGCAAATGATGCAACCAACAGGGGCTAATTTTAAAAATATACAGACAACTCATACAACTCAAAAACCAAAAAATCACACAACCCTATCAAAAAAATTTGGGAGAAGACATAGACATTTCTCCAAAGAAGGCATACAAATTGCCAAAAAGTAGGTCAAAAGATGCTCAAAATTACTAATTATTCAGTTCAGTTCAGTCGCTCAGTCGTGTCCGACTCTTTGCGACCCCATGAATCGCAGCACGCCAGGCCTCCCTGTCCATCACCAACTCCCGGAGTTCACCCAGACCCATGCCCATGGAGTCACGACGCCATCCAGCCATCTCATCCTCAGTCGTCCCCTTCTCCTCCTGCCCCCAATCGCTCCCAGAAATGCAAATCAAAAGTAGTGCAATGAGGTTTGACTTCATACCACTTAAAATGGCCATCATCAAAAAGGCTACAAATAAGAAATCCTGGAGAGGGTGTGGAGAAAAAGGAACCCTTCTGTCCTCTTGATGGGAATGTAAATTGATGCAGCCACTATGGAAAACAGTATGGAAATTTCTTAAAAAACTAAAAATAGAGTTACCATATGATCTACCAATCCCTCTCCTAGGCATGAGTGAGTGAGTGAGTGAGTGAGTGAAGTTGCTCAGTCATGTCCAACTCTTTGCAACCCCATGGACTGTAGCCTACCAAGCTCCTCCATCCATGGGGTTTTTCAGGCAAGAGTACTGGAGTGGATTGCCATTTCCTTCTCCAGAGGATCTTCCCGACCCAGGGATTGAACCCGGGTCTTGGACTGAATCCGGGTCTCCCACGTTGCAGGCAAATGCTTTACCCTCTAAGCCACCAGGGAAGCCCCGAGGCATATATCTGGAGAAAACTAATTTGAAAATATACATGCACCTCAATGTTGAGAGCAGCACTGTTTACAATAACCAAGACATGGAAGCAACCTAAATGTCTATTGACAGATGAATGGATTAAAAAAGATGTGCTATATATATAATGGGATATTACTCGGCCATAAAAAGGAATGAAATAATGACATTTGCAGCAATACAAATGGACCTAGGGATTATCATACTAAATAAATCAGAAATAAGAAATACTAAATACTAAATAAATGTGAAATAAATCAGAGAAAGACAAATATAATATCACTTATATGTGAAATCTAAAAAAAAATGATATGAATGAATTTATTGACAAAATAGAAATAGACTCACAGACAGAAAACAAACTTAGGTTACCAAAGGGGAAACGGGGAGAGGGATAAATTAGAAGTTTGGGTTTAGCAGATACACATTACTACATACAAAAGAGATAAATAACAAAGTCCTCTGTATACCACAAAGAACTATATTTAATATCTTACAATAAACAAGAATCTGAAAAAGAATTTAAATGTGTGTATATATATATGTTTATATAACTGAATCACTTTGCTGTACACCAGAAACTAACACAACATTGTAAGTCAACTATACTTCAATAAAAAATATATTAAAAAAAATTTTTAAAGAAATTAGGGGGCTTCCCTGGTGGTCCAGTGGCTAAGACTCCATGCCCTCAATGCAGGGGGCCAGGGTTTGATCCCTGGTCAGGGAACTAGATCACACATTCCACAACTAAGACCTGGTGCAGCCAAATATTTAAATTTTTTAAAAGAAATGAACAAATGAATGGGTTCTGTTTTCCCTTACCTGACCTCTTTTATAATTCATACTTATCCTGGTTTCTATATCTCCTTACTCACAGATTTTCACAAGAAAGGGCTCTGAAGAAAAGCCAAAGAAGTAAGGAACAGTGTCTGAAAGAATTCCTCCTGACCTAACATGTCTCACACACATGTGGCATGCCTGGATTTGGGAAACAAAGTGTCAAGCACAAATCTGGATGGATATAACAAGCAGACAGTGTTTCCAGGGAAGCATAATATTTTGCCATCGCTTTGATTAGAACATGTGGTTGCTATAAAAGCAGCAGAAGGAGACTACAATTTAAAACAGCATCCCATTTGTTTCAAGGCAGGATTAAAGGAGGGACGGGAGCGGTGGCTGCAGGTATGGATGAAACAAGATTGCTATCAGTGAATAATTTCTGAAGCTGAGTGAGAGTACACAAGATTTCTTTATGCCATCTGCTCTATTTTTATATATGTTTGAAATTTTCCATAATAAAACATGAAAGAAAAGGAGACATTCCAGAAGATTCTGCTCACCTCTGTCCACCCCTACAAGACTGATAAATTAATCAGGCTGCTTAAGCGTTGAGGTGTCATTGAGGTTAAGTCAAGGTACTGTTTTTTCAGATGCTTTCCCCTTACTATCCCAGGCCCCCTTTTTACTTTCTGGTGTACTACGGGCACTCAGATTAAAATGTAAATAGGGGAATACATTGGTCAACATTTATGTCTTCAATATAATAAATCCCAGTTTTCTTTCGTATTTTGCCATAAAGATGAGCCCACAGCGGCACGCTGTGTCATCAGTGTGCAGGCGCAGCTCAGGAAGCTGGCGGCAGACAAACAGGAAACATCAGAGCTCCAGCCGCGGGCACAGGACATGGATCTCTTCCTTACCAGCTGGGGGACCTTGGCAAGCTACCTAACGTGTATCTCACAGCGCGGGTGTGAACATTAAATAAGAATAAAGAATCTGGCCAAAAGTCTGGTTTTTAGCCACACTCAGTAAATCCGAATTATTTCCTTTCCTGTCGGAACCTGCCTCTTGTCAGCAGCAACAAATAGCAATGAAAGCTGGTGTGACTACCATCTATTTATAGCTGCTGTCAGCCGGAGACGGAGGTGGAAGCGCTTACCTCCTGCTATATTCTGGGTCTGAATAAACTCCTTGGATAGGATTGGTTTTTTTTTTTTTTTTCTCTCTGCCTACGAAATCACTAAATGATTAAATCTGTAAAATGTATAAAATGTTGGGCTGGCCGAAAAGTTCATTTGGGCTTTTCCATTATACATTATGGAAAGCCCCGAACGAGTTTTTTGTCCAACTCAATACATCAGTTCAGTTCAGTCGCTCAGTCGTGTCCGACTCTTTGCGACCCCATGAATTGCAGCAGGCTAGTCCTCCCTGTCCATCACCAACTCCCAGAGTTCACTCAGACTCAAGTCCATCGAGTCCGTGATGCCATCCAGCCATCTCATCCTCTGTCGTCCCCTTCTCCTCCTGCCCCCAATCCCTCCCAGGCACAAATAAAAAACTATCCATGCTTTTTCCACTAAAAATAACCATGGTTAACACGTTGTGGTATATTTTATATATATATATATACACACACATATATATGTACACACACATACATATTAATACATATAGATACAGATATATGCACTTTTTTCTGAAAGTGAACCTGAAAGTGAACATAATATTGTTTGGTCACTGTTTTTGTCACTTAACATATCAAAAACATTTTTCACGTCATTAAAATTTCCTCTACATCAATTTAAAACAGCTGCCTAAACTGTACATAATAATACACAATGATCAACACTAGTTCAAAGGATATGTTCATACATCTTTGTATATATTCACAATAAATTAAGGTAAATTCTTGGAGGTAGGGTGTTGGGACAAAGTATGCATATATTTCCTGGAGAAGGGCATGGCAACCCACTCCAATATTCTTTCCTGGAGAATCTCATGGACAGAGGAGCCTGACAGATGACAGTCCATAAGGTCCCACAGAGTCAGACATGATTGAAGCAACTGAGCACGCATGCACCCGTGTATATATTTTAAAGTGTAAAAGGCTTCCCTGGTGACTCAGAGGTAACGAATCTACCTGCCAGTGCAAGAGATGCAGGAGACATGGGTTCCATCCCTGGATCAGGAAGATCCCCTGGAGAAGGAAATGACAACCCACTCCAGTACTCTTGCCTGGAAAATCCCATGGATAGAGGAGCCTGATGGGCTACAGTCCGTGGGGTCACAAAGAATCAGACACAACTTAGCAACTAACCAAAAACAACAACAAAAAGTGTAAAACATGACATCATGTTACCCTCCAGAAAGATTACATAAGTGTGTATTCCCAGAACATCATTCTTGTCTTCTTAGACCTGGGGAGTAATTTTTTGAATGTACTCATCAAATACGTATTGATGGTTTACTATCTATTTCTTCTCTCATGGGCCCCTCCCCCAGGGTCCACCCCCACATCCAATCTTGGGCACACCCCCTAAACCCAAACATTGCCAAGTTCCTGGCACCAGCTGCCTAGAAAACTGAAACAGGAACCCTCTCCAAACGTAAAAGATCTTCCGCTCAATTTCCCAAAAGTCCTGCCTGACGCAGTCACTGAGCCGCCTCTCCTTTGCTTTCTGCCTTTATTCTCTGGTGGGAGCAACCATGTCCTGGAGTTTCCACGGGAAAATCCAGCTAGGGGGATGCTCCTTTCTCTCCTTGGCTGTGTCTGCTTATGCATCACCACTGTCCTTCCCCAGTGGAAGACTCTCAGTCTGGAGCTGAACGAAATGGAGACCTGGACCATGGGGCTTTGGGAGGTCTGCGTGGATCAGGAGGAAGTCGCCACCGTGTGCAAAGCCTTTGGGTCCTTCCTGTCTCTGCCCCGGGAGCTCCAGGCATCCCGCATCCTCATGGTGGCCTCCCATGGGCTTGGACTCGTGGGGCTTCTGCTCTCTGGCTTTGGGGCTGAATGCTTCCAGTTTCATAGGATCAGACAGATGCTTAAAAGGAGGCTTTGCCTCCTAGGAGGGACTTTGGAGGCATCAGCTGCGGCCACTACCCTCCTTCCCGTCTCCTGGGTGGCCTACGCCACAATCCAAGACTTCTGGGATGACAGCATCCCAGAGATTGTGCCTCGGTGGGAGTTTGGAGATGCCCTCTACCTGGGTTGGGCTGCTGGTGTTTTCCTGGCCCTTGGTGGGTTACTCCTCGTCTTCTCAGCCTGCCTGCGAAAAGAAGATGTGACTTCTCCCCACATGGCTGTTCCTACAACAGCCCCACCATCCTGTGCTCCAGCAGAGGTATCTGATGGCTCGTTCTACCTAATGCCAAGATCTAGGACCCTGCTCATCTAGGACAAGCTTCTGCCAAGGAATCTCTGGGACAGAGGAATGTCAGTAGAATCCTTTTTCTTCCTTACCTTCTTCACTCTATATTTGTTTGCCTCATTTTAGGGGTGGTGGTCACTGTCCTGTCTGTTCAGGAATTTGACTGTCTTAGTGATATGATGATCCTAATTTCAGAATGAAAAAGCACAGTTTCTAAAAGCATATTTATCTGATTTAGATTTTTTTTACATAAAATGCTTTTAAACTTATGAATTATATACTTGATTCTTCTATTACCAAGGAAAACATTACAAAATTGCATCCATCCTAGAAAAACTAGTCTACTCTACATGTAGATAGAAAAGTTTAAGAATATACTTTGGCAATTGAAAATGGAAATATTGGCCTAGAATAACACCTCAGGATAGGAACCCTCCTTGCCTTCATTTTCAGCTTCAGGTGCATGATTTGAAAGGGAGTGTCACAATATATCTGCAGATTCTTAATATTCCAAAGGGAAGACATATTCTTATTTCTGCCATGTTAGGAGGCTGTATGTGGTCTGCTCTGTCTCCCTACCATGAAGGTAAGAAATGGTGTGAGTGATAGGGTGACCAACAATCCTGGTTTGCCCAGAACAGGGCACTTTCAGCACTGACACTAGGAAGATCCCTGGCCTGGCTGTGCCCAAGGACTGCCCAACATGGGCATATACCTGGAAAGAATTGTCAGCTTCCTGGAAATACCTTTTACCATATGCAGACTCACATCATAAATCCCTTACATTTTAATCCAAATGTCAGATGACCTACCTGGGCTGTAGCTACCAATCAAGTCCCTTTCACAATGACCCCAATTCCCCTTTCCTGACCATCTGCCCCAAATCTTCCCTAGGAATTTCTGCAGGTTCTCAAGAGGAAGCCTCCTGCTTGCTCGTAAACCCGCTCATCAGCTGAAATTACCCTGCAGTCCTACCCTCTTCCTTTCAGTACCATCTGCCTCCCACTCTCCTAATCGGCTGAGAGTCACCACTGACCCCATTGACAATTCCCGCAGGAGAACAACTAAGGGTGATGGTTCCAATGTCCTCACATAGATCGCTTCTCCAAGTTCAAAGGCACCTTTGCTCGCAGGACCGAAGAGACCCTCCCTCCACACGCTGGTGGTGCACTTTGCCCTGAGGCTGTACTGCTTGTATTCAGATGCTTCTCCTTCTCGACTGAAGAGCCCTGGCCTAGCCCTGGCATCTTGAGGTAGCCATTGCTCAAGCAAGAATATGCACATACCAACACAAGAATAAACCATTTGCCAGAGTAGCCCATATTAGTTCCCTTTTTCTGAGGAAATGAGTCTGCCCGGTGCAACTTTGTCTGCAGTACCTGACTCACTTACCTTCTCACCCAGAATAGCATCCTGTAGGATTGGTTTCTCCAGAAAGTTCTTCTCCTTTTTACATATATCCTTTTGTATATGTTCACTTCATATACACAGATCCAAAAGCCTTAGGTAAATGAATTTTTGAGTATAAAAGGGGACTGCATAAAATTTGTATTCTGGCCTTCTCTGGTTTTAATGCCCATTTTATCAACTATCCTTTCTCAATTACATTTCAAAGATCTCGAGGCCAAGTTTCAATCAGGAGTGAAGCTCAAATATCCAAGAGTTCTCCTTGGATCCCATAGGATCTACAAGGAGGACCCATGTCATCATTCATCCATCTCTTTGAACAAATATTGTTGTCCACCTACCACATGCCAGGCATTGTGCTAGCAACCAGGAGTAAGACAAAACTTGTCCCTGCCCCTCATCTAGGCAATTAGGGGAGACAAATATTGACAGGGAGTCACATTGGTACAAATTGTAATTGTGACAGACTTTACAAATTTGGAAAGGTACATGGTTCCATGGGCTTCTCTGGTAGCTTGGTTATCTACCAAGGAGAGATGGGTTGATCCCTGGGTGGGGAAGATCCCCTAGAGAAGGAAATGGCAACCCACTCCAGTATTCTTGCCTGGGAAATCCCATGGACAGAGGAGCCCAGCGGGCCACAGTCTGTGGTGTTGCAAGAGTCGGACACGACCAAGTGATTAAACACCACCACCACATAGTTCTATAAGATCAAGCAACAGGAGGAATTTAACCTAGTCAGGTTCGATGAGTTGGTACACTAAGGAAATGATAACTGGCTAAAAGCTAAAGGGTGGACAGCAGTTCTAGATGGAGAGAGAAGAAAGTATGTGCAGGCTGGTGAAGTAGGAAGGAACCAGACCTTGCAGGGCCTTTAAGGCCTGAAGAACGTTATCTGTGTTCTTAGAACCACAGGAAGCCAAGCATGGGGCCAGGAACAGGAGCTCAGCTGACCTGCAGCAGGAGCACACCCCACTTTCCTAACACCTGTTCCTGTGCCATATCCCTGCCACACAGCTGGGTGGGGTTTAAGATGACAATGCACTTTCACATATCTTGTGCTTTATTTACTGTTATTTTGAGGGTTGGTCTTTCGTTTTGTGAGCTGGGGAGAACAGATATTATTTGTTTTCCTAATGAGGAAATGAAGAATTTAGGCAACATGCTCACAGTGAGTAATTAGCTGACAGAGACTTGAATCCAAGGTTTGGATGCTGAGGCATTCTTTCATCACCCCAACTGGTTGCTTCACGGGGGTGGGCTGCCGACAATCCATCAGAACAAAGGAAAAACTAGCACCCCAGCAGAAAGACCTGTAAGAAAAATCTCGCTCTCCGTGCATTTGTTGGGGTCTAAACAGGGTCTTTGTTGTCAGATAGCTCACCTGCTTCTGCTGGTGGCTTGCAGCCCACACCCTAATCCCCAGGGTGCAGGTGCTGACAATGTTTTCCATCAGCATGTGATTATGACTTCCTCTGCAAAGAAAGGGCACAAACTAAACATCTGTTAAGGAAAAAAAAAAGTCTGTTTTTCTAACTTTTCTTTAAAAAGGACAAAAAAGGCATTTAAAAAAAATTCGGGAGTGGAGCAGGCCCTGTTAATTGATTCCCAGTCAATAGCATGTCCTCCCCTGAAGGAACTGATCTGCATTCTGGACAGAATCTACTTTTCAAGAAAGAATCTGAGGAAGAAGATGCTTTTCACCTAAAACTGCCACCGTGCTTATCTACCCGCTACTTTGTAGGGAAAATAATGAGAAATAAAAATAGAACTCATTAAATCTTAGCTTCAGCTCAGTCTTTTCTCATACATTTGTGGCAAATTAGCATTAAAAACATTTCTTTGTTGTGGTTACACATGGAGAAGTGTGTTGTCATATGTATGAGAAACAGAAAGGGACATCAATCAATAAAGGTTTCAAGCCAAAAGCTTTTATTATGTGCAAGGCATTGTAAGAAAATAACTCAGGGACTTGCCAAACCTGATGCAGTTAGAATTTGATGAGTTCCGTGCTGTCTTCTCCACTGGCCTTCCTTTGAATCTGAGCATTTCACCCTTGCAAAGAAGGCATTCCAGGAAGTTCCTGTTAAAATATTCATCTGTTACCCTTCTGAGCCTCTGGGACTAGCTCTAAGGGGAAAGTTGCAAGGGTGAGACACATTTTGGGATGGGAGAAAAATCAGAAATAGTTTCATGGGCTTCTGGACTGGAGGTGTGTCTTAACAGCCAGGGTTAGGGTGATACAAAACTCAGAGGTCGGAAAATGTTTGCGGTCACTGGCCTCTGATATAGAACTGAAAGAAACTGGAATCACATCCCACTTTACTAATTGATGGATTTATTTTTAAAGCCAGGTGTGCTTGCTACCTCGTCCATATTTATAGTTACCCAGAATTTTGAATAGTACCTCAAAGCTAAATCCAGTGTGTGACATATGCCTTGGGTTCTTCAGAAAGCCCTGTGTTCTGGACAGAGGAGCCGGGTGGGCTATAGTCCTTAGGGCCTGCAAAGAGCTGGACACAAGTGAATTGACTTAGTACTAGTACTCACTCTAAAGGCAGGGGCTCACCACTCTGGTGCACCAAACTGGTGGTCAGCCTTCACACAGTCCGCCTAAAAGAAGTACCCAGACTCATCAGGGAGGATTCCTGGAAGGGAATTCCCAACAGTCAGGAGCACTGTGATGTCTCCACCCTTCCTTGCAAGGGGGGCGGCAGGGAGATGGACCACAGAACCACTCACAGATGCAGCTGCTTCCAGCAGGAAAGATGGTTATCTGAAACGTATCCATCCCACCCTGCTGAGCAGCGGAAACTCCTGGTGAGAGAGGCACTGAGGAGGGTGCCTGACCTCACTGGAACAGCCCACGGCAGGGGGCTGGCTTGCATGGGGCGAGGCAGCAGCGCCAGTCCCCCTGCCTTTTCTGGTGCGTGGATGGCTAGGTTTTCTATAACCTGAATGGGTGCTGGGGAAGGCAGTCTGGGTGGCACTCTCCGGAGCACTGCTGGAAGGTGGGGCTGGCGAGAGCAGGAGCTGAGAGGATTGGGAGAGGTCAGTCAGAAAGTCCCAAAGCTGAACAAGGAATGATGCAGAGGTTTTGCACAGGGTTCTCTGAAGAACCGTAAAATACCCCACACAAGAGCTAGTAATTAGATTCCTGCCATAAAAAAGAACCAAGAGATTATTTTTTTAAATATTTATTTGCTGTAGTGGGTCTTGGCTGTGGCATGTGGGATCTGACTGTCCAACCCAATCAGGGAATTGGTGTTTTCAAACTGTGGCACTGGAGAAGACTCTAGAGAGTTCCCTGGACTGCATGGAGATCAAACCAGTCCATCCTAAAGGAAATCAACCCTGAATATTCATTGGAAGGGTTGATGCTGAAGCTCCAAAACTTTGGCCACCTGATGAGAAGAGCAGACTCATTGGAAAAGACCGTGATGCGGGGAAAGACTGAAGGCAGGAGAAGACGATGACAGAGGATGAGATGGTTGGATGGCATCCCCAACTCAATGGACATGAGTTTGAGCAAACTCCGGGAAATCATGGACAGGGAAGCCTGATGTGCTGTAGTCCACGGGGTCACAGAGTTGGACACGACTGAGTGACTGAACAATAGTTCTTAAAAGAGCTAACAAACCCCAACAGAAAAGGATTGCAATGCCAGTTAATCAGGGAGAGGCGAATCCCAGTCTCCAGGAAAGTCATGGAGAAGTCATGTAACCTGCCGAAACTCTTGAATCATTCCAGGTCAAGGGTCAGGTTGGTTCTTTTCCCACCTTGTCCCCAGCATCCCTTCCGCTCATCCTTCTTTTTCACAACCCTTGAAATACGTAAAACCATTCTTAGCCTGAGGCACTTTCCTGACCCTTAAAGAAATCAAGCAGTACCTGAGGCAGCCCCAGCACCCCGCTGGGTGGTCTGAACAGATCCACCACTACAGATGTCCAGCTCTTCCCTTCTTCACCAGCTGTAGATTTTCAAAAGCTGATCAGGAAGTAACTAATGTGAAAAGGCATAACACAAAATATCTTACGAGACTTCCAAGGGCAGTCGAGTAGTTGTTAATAGCACAGGTTATGAAGTGAGACACACCAAGACAAGTGTCCCAGCTCCACTACCTAGGACACCTGTGACCTTGGGCAAGCCAACAGTCCTCATTATCATCCCAGGGTTGTTACATAACTATGCACAGCACTCAGTAATGGCAGGGATTTAAAAGCAAAAGGCAAACGGTAAATAGTAAAAGGCTTCCCAGGTGGCACTAATGGTAAAGGACCCACCTGCCAATGCCAAGAGACGCGGGTTTGCTCCCTGTATCAGGAAGATCCCCTGGAGGAGGAAATGGCAACCCACTCCAGTATTCTTGCCTGGAGAATCCCATGGACAGAGGAGCCTGGTGGGCTACAGTCCATAGGGTCGCACAGAGTCAGACATGACTGAAGCGACTTAGCACACTCACAATCAATGAGTAAGAAAATCATTTTGCCATGAAAAAAATCTTTGCAGTGAGCTTTAAAACACAAAAGCACCTCTGAATATCTGTAAAAGATGGCTTAACCATTCATTTGCCAAAATATAAAATATTCAGCTTCAAGAAAATAACTTTTTTGCCTTCTAAATCAAATTACGATGTTAATACACTTACATGCAATGCAACCAGCAAATAAGATGAAATCAGACACCACTAGGTGTTGCTCAAGAAGTGACTCGCCTTTGTGAAATGGAATACCTCCTGCCATATCTAGAAAGGAGGTCACAGCCATTTGTGTTTCAGGCCCTCCAAATGTTCATTTCTGAGCCCAGAGGGCCCAAAAAGGGAGAACAATGCCCCCAGATAGCTGAGATACATATTAAAGGAATGAGTTCAGTGAGCCCAGATGCTTGCATCTTCCCATAGAGAAGAGCGCTAAACTCTTTGTGATACCTAGGTTTCCTTAATTAACAGTAATCTTTGATGTTCAGACTATCTACCTCTCTTTGGTACAAACTTCTATATAACCTGACTCCTTTCCCCATCGCCTCCTTGGAGCAGTTTCTCAGGGCTACTTGAGAGGCTGCCTCCCAGGCTTGAAGTTCTAAAAATTCCCACCGAATAAAACCACTCTCTGCTTTCAGGTTTGACTATTTTTAGTTGACACTTTTCATTCCCATCAAGCTTCTTAACCCTGTAATCTGCCCTTTTCTTTTTAAGAAGAAAAACTGAAACATGAGAAATGCTTTCTGAGTCCATCCATTTCCAAAATAGAACATATGTAAACAAAGGCCATACTGCATACCAAAGATAAAACAAATACTTTTATTGCACATTTATAAAATCTGCATAGTTGTAGCAAGTCTTTGACCCTCCCACAATTCCCTTGGTAATCTTTAAAATTTGGTTAAAACACAATACCTAATCTGGAGCCTTTTAAAAATGGTCAACGGGATATTTCTCTCTCTACATATACATATATATATATATTCTTTTTCTTTTTACAAACCCACATCCCCTATTTCTTAAAAGGAAAATAGGGGGTGGGGTGTCAAAATGTTCTTCTGGATCAGCAGCAGCCTTAGCCATTTTCAGATGCTAGAAAATTTTACCTTTAAATAGTGAACAATTATGAAAATGTGATCTTCAGTCAAGTTTCACAATGCTGCTATTCCATCTGATGTCCTTAATGCTTTCTCCTTTCTTTCACTCAGGACTGAGTATGAGGTTTTCTGGTTTAATTAAAAATATAAAATAAAATAGAAGAAAGAAAGGAGAGGCAGCTTTCTTTTGACTTTTCAGCATCTTACTGCCACATGACCTTATGTTCTACCCACATGTGAAAGGGTGGTGGCTCATCAACAACCTATTTTTTCATCTCCTGTCAAGAGCCAGGCAACAACCCATTTTTTCTTCTCCTCCCTTGCAATTAATTTTTTTTAATGTCATCTGTATCTGATAAAATAACGAGTAGCTGTTCATACAGTTCAGGTCCTGATGAATCACCCTTTTAGTCTGCTGTCAAAAATACTTATGCCTGAAGGATACTCTGACGCTCAGAAAAACCCAGGCTGTCTTGTAGGGACAAGAGACATTTCAGGGTTTCTGCCACAAATCAACGCCTTAATACACTGGTTCCTGCCTTTTTTCGTGAAATTGCTTCTATGATCTGTACCTAAAAAGTGCAGTTTTATTTTCAATCCTTCTTTACACACACAGCATAGTTAGGATCTGGATCTGAGTCTCACTTTCCCACCTAATCCCTTTCCCAGAGTAAACACTGTGACAACAGACTTCTGTGCGACAGACGGTCAACCAAAGACCAGGCTGGGTCTTGAACACGTGGGGGCTTATTTCACTGTCACAGCTGACACTCCTTGAATTGACTCCATGACAGCTGCAAATCGACTACAAAGGTCATAGGGAGAATTGGGCCGAATAGTTGGAGGCTCCTTTAAGACAATGATTTCTGCGGAAGGATCTAGAAGTCTGGGTAGAAACTCCCCTAAGCACAGCTGCAGATTTTCTGTGGAGGGAAAATGGATGGTTAGTATACAGCTAAATAATTCTCTTGAGTTAAAACTAGTAAGTCTGCAACAACCTCCAAGTTCAAAGCATTGCTCTGGCCAGCTAATGACAAATGACGATTCCTTCAGACCAAATCAAGAGCAAAGACCTATTTGCCAACTATAGCAAAGTTTTAGGTCATTGTTTTAAGTCACCTGACATGGGGCAGGATAACACTATATATTCACTTCATTATGGACGTGTCTTCTAATCAATCATCCTTTAAAATTTGAGAAAGTACCATAAATAGAATGTGCTGTAAACATACTACTGCCATAAAGATAATGCTGGTCTTATCCTTCAATTAAAAGATACCAGTGTACATGGCATTACGTAAAGCTATAATGTCACACATAGTTTAAAAAAAAACTGAAAACATTAAAATGAAATTCTTAGCTACTAATTATTATAGTTTTTCAATAAATATCATAAACTTGAACACTTTGACAAATCAACAGAATATCTTTACATCAGTGAGCAACAAAGAGGCTTCATATTAGGATGCATAACAACTTTCTAAGTCAACTAAACTCACCTAAAAATATCTAGTTTTAGGCTCCCTCTACAAAAGGCTTTGGACAGGCACAAACATCCCATTTACTAATTTCTTAACCTTGAAGGCATACAGTTAATAAAATGTTTATGTCTTGCAACTTCAAGTCACAGGAAAATTTAATTATGGCACTGACTGGTAATCAAGCAACATAAACAGATATTTTTTTAATATTTAAACTACAAAGTTCAAGTTCAGATTTTTGGCAGATGGAAAAGTAACAGCAATCTAACATTGCTGGAGAGCAGTGATTTTTTTTTTTTTTTTCCAAATAGCACTGTGTGGATTTTTTTTTTTTCCAAATAGCGCTGTGTGGCTGGCTGTGGAGGTGATTCAGCAACCCCAGAGGAGGTAAGGGGAGGCTAAGGACAAGGGTTCAGGTCCTATTCCTTGTTTCAATGCAACAGATGTAATTTTCAAGCCTTTATATGCTCGGGGATTCCAATCCCTTAAAAAGGTTTGACAACCAGTGCTACAGAGTGAGTCCAACTGTCATTTCTAGAACTCTCGAGGGTCTTGGCAATGGCAACAAACAACACACCTGCGATATCCTGCCCAAGGTAAGAGCACCAGTGGTTTCTCATGACCTCAATGGCATCCAGGTCATCCTTGGAGATGTCATTATTAATGATTAGGTGAATACAGGGAATGATCAACTCATTCATCACATTAATACCCTCTGTTACAGAGTGCTCATCGTTTGTTTCAAAGAGAGAAGCTGCTTTGGCATTCAGCTCCTATGGATAAAAAACAGTGGGGGAAAATGTCTCAAAAAGAAGACAAATATTTAAACAAGTAGTTCCCAAACTTCACTGTACATTGGAATTGCCTGGGGATCCTTAAAAACCACAGATGCCCCAACCCACTCATGCTGATTTGATTGGTATTTGGCTGACCTAGGCACTGGGATTTCTTTTTTTCAAATGCTCCCAAGGTGATCAGAATGCAGCAAAGCCTCTTACCAAGTGGCCTCAACTTAGAAGTCAAGGTCATATTCAACACCTGCTTCTATCAAAAGACCTATTCGATGGTTCTCAGTCTTCACCAAAAATCAAAAATCACCTGCAGAAGACAAGGTGGTGCCCAGGCCCCTACCAGGAGACTGGTTTAACCATCTGGGGGAGGCCTGGGCTGCCGACATGTGAAAGCCCCGTAGGTGATTCTGACACAAACCGGGAGCTGAGAGCCAGAAATGGAAAGACGCCAAATCCTTATTACTGCCTTCCCGTGGCAGCTGAGCAGGACCTTCAAAACGTAATCTCTATTTGGTGACTTAAAAAATAAAAGCATTTGCGGTCCATCAAATCTACAAGGCTCCCTTTTCAGCTTCAAAGTGCCCTGCCATATCTATAACTGACACAGGAGTCCAAGTATAATGAGAAAATGAAGCTTTTGAGATACATGCATGTCACAACTTAATCTCTTCTATTTGGCATTAACAAGAGGTAGTGGCAGAAATGCAGGCCTGACTCCTCCTTGGTGGAGGGTGATGCTGCTGGGTGGCACAGAGGCCCAATGCAAGCTTAGCCTGAGGTTAAGCCGCCTCTGCAGTTTTCTGAAGACAAGCACGTGGAGGGACCCCTGGGGAGGCAGACAGACTATAGGTGTGCCTTCCCACGCAGCAGCCAAGTGCAAAACGACCGCACTAGATGTCCTGTGGTTTATTACAAGGATGTTAACAGAACAGCAGGACCAATCCTTATGGTTCAAACCTTTTACAAACTGGAGTCTCTTTAGACACCACTAAAGCTTCTCATCTACTAGCTTATTAGTTAGGGAACATAGAAAACACATGTTTATTAGATGCTTACTATGTGCCAGGCACAGAGAAAAAGGCTGACTGAGAAGAGGATCTATGTTCAAGGAACTCACAATCTAGCAGAGAGGCGTGTGATATAAGCTGTGATGCGGCACACATGAAGGGCACCAAAAAGGGGAGATGCGGTTCTCACGTAACTTCTATCAGGGGTGGAAGAAGAATGATGTTCACTGAAGTAACGTAATTTGTTTCGATGAAAAACTACTCTTGAGGGTTTAGAACAATCTAAAACCTGCAGGAGGGTTTTTTTTGTTTTGTTTTATATTTCTTCCTAGCTTCTAGGAACAGAGGTAAATAACACAATAAAACACAAAAATCGTCAGGCTTTATAAAGAGTACACACCAGAAGGCATTTTCTTCGGTATAAAGCGATCACCGACTCCTTCACGCCCCGCTGGGGCCCCTTCATCAGCAGAGCGGCATTGCTTTGGTAGGCGTACACCAGGTAGGAAAGTGCCTCTTGGTACCTGAGAAAGTTATTGATGAAAAACAGCTCAGTGCTCCTTTCCCAAACCCAGGGCTTAGTCCCCATCGCTCTCTAATACAAGAATGGAACCGGCTGCAGGGATGGAAACGTCTTGAGCATGGAGGCAGCATGGTGCAGCTGGAAAAGCCTGAGGCCCAAAGACCACAGCCAGCCTCAGCTCCTCTGCAAACTGGCCGGGAAGCTCAAGCAAATCATGGCACTTCCCTGGACTTCTGTTTCTCCCAACTCTACAACAAGGAAGTGGACGAGAGGCTCACTACGGTCCACACTGACACTAAAATTCATTTTCTGAGTTTATTTTCATTTATCACAAAGAAAATTGGCCATTATATCTCTCAACCAAGAAATCTATCATTATATAAAAGATGAAGACACACGTGTGATGTTCAGTGCAAACGTGAAGCAGAACACTGAAAAAGGCAGAGATACAGGGTGTATGTGGAAGGGGCTGCGGTCCTTAGAGTTCCTGGTGGACATCCACAACCAGCATGCTCGGTAACATGAGATGACACTTACTTTCCTTTCTGATAGAGTTCCAGGCCTGTGAGGAGATACACAGACACCTTTCGGAACAAACTGTAATCTTCATGCCACTTCTGAAAAGGAATGACAGCCATTCATGATTATGACCGAAACTACTTCTACCCTTTTCCCCACAGCGAGCTTCAAACTCAGAACTAATACTTACGGAGCTCATATGGCCCGGCACAAAAACAGGAGACACAAAAGCTTTTGGATAATAAAGTACTGGACATTTATGATAAAAGTCTACCACTGACCTTAATTTTCCATGTCCTGTTCCTGCTGCTGAGGAACAGAAATATTCATTTCCATGAGCTTTAGAATTTCGGATCTTAACTTCCAACACCCACGTGAAAGTCATTCAGCTCTGGTCTGAATGAATGGCCTCCCGAGTTCTGAGGAAGCCATTCAGACGAGGGAAAACAGAAGGTCAGGGCTGCTCCAATCTCAGGAACAACACTAAGCTTGCCTGGGAGGGTGGGTGCCAGGGCACACCAAGGTGGCACCCAACAGTGTCACACCTACATGACGTGTTTCGTTTTTGGAAATTTGTAGTCATGCATGCATTTTAATGCATAAAATGCATTTAGTTTTGAATACAGAAATATTAGAAAACTGTATTATTTAAAGCAAACCAAAACCATGAAGTCACGAATTGCATTGTCTAGGAAAAGACTAAAGTGAGTATTTAAGGGAAATGAAGTGTTGATCAGCTGAAGAGAAGAATGGCATAAAGAAACTGGCCATTCAAAGGGTTAAGAAAACATCATTCATTCTGACTCAGCTTTTTTTGAGAGGGGGTGGGAGTCACTTGGCGATAATATAAAATTGTTTGCTTTATAGCTTATATATAAAGTTTATTAATATTACTACAAGTTGTACAAATTGGATTATAAATATATTTGTGCATATATATAATTACCATACGAGGAGGAACATATTGGAGAAGGAAATGGCAACCCACTCCAGTATTCTTGTCTGAAGAATGCCATGGACAGAGGAGTTTGGCAGGCTACATACAGTCCATACGGTCACAAAGAGTTGGACACAACTGAAGTGACTTAGCATGCACAAGAAGAACATATAAATGACAGCTCCAGATGTTTCAATAGCTTGGCCTCCTTACATTTTTGTTTTTTAATTGTTAGGGTTGCCTTAGAAATTAATATGTGTGCTTTGTAGATGTAAAGAGAAGACCTCACCTTGTACTCTTCCATATTCATGTCATCTGGACCAATCTCCTTCAGTTTTGCTTGAGCCACCTTCATAATACTGATTGATCTGTGGACAAAGTTAAGAAAGCAATGACAGTTTCCCCTTCAGAGGACTTATCAAGATGGAAGGGTGGTTCACCAAAGTACTCCCTTCTCACCTTTCATCATAGCTAAGATTTTTATCAGCAAATTGTTCCAGAAGGGTCCGCTCTACCACCCTTTTAGGTGCTTCATTTTGGAAGAAGTAGACGAGCACGTGCTGAAGACGAGGATCACTGTGAGAGGTGGGGGTCTCCTTGGCGAGCTGATAGAGCCTGGAGTATTCTTCATGGAATGCCTATTGAAGACAGAATTGGTAGTCAGAAAAGGGGGCATGGTGGGCTTGTACACACAGAAACCACTGCCTAAGGAGGTTTTCATCACTCTAAGAAGACTTCTAAGAGGTTCTTATTGAGATTATATCTCTTTGCCTTTCAAAAAGGACAAAACTCCTCTGGCACCAGAGACATCCTGTACTCATGAGAAAATTATTTTCCTCATACAGTGCTCAGAAAAACAAAAGTTTTAATTGTTTCAGGCGTATCTTTGATTACCAAGGACCTGAAATTTAAAAATCCAATGTATTTAGGAATCTTAAATTTTCTTCAAGCACCTTAAAAAGCATGGCCTACTTTCTTATATTATGGCCTCCAAATTACAAAGGCAAGGTCTCATTCACAGCTTTATTAAAAGGCACCTCCTACGAACAAGGAGGTTACTCCAGGCCAGGTGTGACCTGAGCACCGAGGCTGCGTTAGTGCCGCGAGAGGAGGAGCCATCAGTGCCGTGGGACGGCTGTGCTGTTAGTCGGGCAGTCAAGGGAGTTTTACGTTTTACTTCAATGGAAAACACTTTTTCAGCATCTGATATAATCACTGCCTCATGATTATGATCCCTGTGGTATAAGGATTAGAATTTAATCCTAATTCTAATTAAATTAGAATTTAAAAAACAAGACAAAACAGAGATACCTTAATGAGCCCTGCTTCAGACCCATCTCGGTCAAAGGTCTGACGGGCTTTAGCTATGGCCAGGATGACCCCTTGCATGGCAGGGCTCAGCATCACCTACCACAAGAGGGCACAAACACAGAGAGAAAGAGAGGAGAAAGGTTCAGAAGAAGACTGTGAAAGAAAGGTGAACAGTATGCCGCAGGGAAGCAGGGCGGCGTGCCCCCCGGCCAGCAGCCACTGCAGGGGCGGGCTCACACACCCCGCTCAACACTAGCGGCCCCTGGCCCTCTGCACGACCACAAGACCTTGCCCGTGACAAGCTCCTCCTATAGACTAACTGAGCAGGTGAATAAAGAGGTATGTCTAAAAATACCTACGATACGGCACTGCTACATAATCAAGGTAAATTACAGCTCTCAGAGGGGAAAGGTCTGAGGTGAGAATTCCATCTGAGTTCTGAGGTTTGGGTGTCTATCCTGAACACCCCAGTCTTTCAGAGTTTTACCTAGGTGAATAGCACATCTGAAACTAGCAGGTACACAAATAGGACTTTATAAAGTGAAAACCTTGCAATGATTAAAAAAAAAAAAGTCCCATAGAAACCTGAGGACAGGACGCAGGACTGTTAGTGTGTGGTGACAGCCGCAAAGGAGGCAGACGGCAAACAATCCGGAAATCTGCAGCTTCTCCCCGGAGCTTCAGAGCTAAAACCAGGTCAACTCACATTTGACCTGCTCATGAGACAACTCAAATTTCCGTATTTGGAGGAAATGCAATGGACTATATATTACCAAAGACTCCTGATTTAAAAGGCAATTTTTTGCTCAGGATATGACACAGGGAACTAAATTCTACCTTTCTGAGCCACCTGGACTCCACAGTGGCCTCGTAAGGACAGGTCTGAGTAGAGACCTGCTGGCAGCGGTGGAGGATGGTGACTAAGGCCCTCTCGCCCACCACCTGTGTCTAGGAGAAAGTACTGTTGCCGAACGCCTTACACAGCTATGCTCGGTCACGTGAGAAGGAAACACAAGACTGACAACAGACAGCTGGACCCTGACTCATCTCTGTACCTCCTCATCATATCCATCTGCATCAGATCTAACCAGAATCCTTCCCACACTGGGAATCTCGACTTCAGAGACCTCAGCATTAGGCTGGGCAGCAGATCTGCGTCACGAGCCTGTGGGGGCTGCTCTGACTGCTCTGCAAGGTTTGTTTCCGGGGGCATGGGCTTCTTGGGTTCAGCTTCCTTAAGCTGTGGCAGCAGAATGGAGAGAAAGAGTAAGAAAAAAACAGAAATAAAGAGGGATTGGTTAAATGCAGCAGACACAGAATAACAGAAATGTGAGAAAACTGTGGCAATTATTGCCGAAAGCCCACCCCTCCGGATTTTGGGCTTGTAGGCCCCTCTCACCTCACTCAGTGCAGCTTCTACGCCACTGTTTTCATAGGCGTGTGCTGTGTTTGCAATCGCTTGGGCAGTCTGCTCCTTCACGATCACAGCGTGCTCAGAGGACAGGCACCGAGCCCCGTGGGAAGAGGCTACTGAAGATTCTGAGAAAGAACAGCAGGTAGAAATCAGCATCTGGTAATAAAACCACTAGACCAGGACTGGATACAAAGTTTAATGTGCACACCTTCTAACTAACCTTTTGAAAATAGTATGTAAATTTCCCCTAGAAACTAGTGGCTAAAAGCAATAGCTACTTCAGCAAGGAATCATTGATGATTCTGTAACGTTTAATGTGCTCCCAATGTTGTCGTATTTCTTCATGGCAAAAAGGCTTCCTATAAACAACTATCCATTAGGAAGATCACCTTTATATAAGAGTTTTCATAAAACCTACCTATTAACCTTACCATAGTTTCTCCTGAAACCTGGGAAATAAGCAAGCACTAAACAGAATGAAGGTACCAGTAGCCAGCTGCTCATCTTTCTGCTGTCACTTCTGCTCAGCAGAACTGACTGTCTAGAGCGGCAAGCTAGGCTGTCAGGTTGTGCAACACCAACTCTGATCCCACTGTGCAGAGCATGGCATGGTTCACTCAGAGGACGTGCACGGGGCTGGCCACCGGAGTGCAGCATGAACTCCCCCAAGTCACTGGCACAAATGTCCTGCTCAGATACCTTGTGATGGAGAAAAGTCCTGTGATGCTGAGCTGGTGGAAGATTCCATCTGAGGAATTTGCAAGACTGCTCTTCTTCCCATTCCTCCACTTCCTGCTCAAACCTCCAGTTATCTTCCTGAATATAATGCTTAAGTTCAACAGACAGGGCTTCCACTTCTCCTGACATCTGATCTAATTCATTCAAGGCTGCCTCTAAGGAAGAACAAAGACACAGTTAAAACAGAGTCCCACCAAGCAAAAGGTCTCAAGGAAACCAAAGCTCCTTTCCAGAAAGTAAGTAAGTAAGACACTTTGTCTTTTTTCTTACTTTTAATGAAAAATACACATGTAATCCATCCATTGTCCGAAGTACTGACAGTATCAGGCCAACAGTCACGGTGCCCCAGTAACAGTGGCTGGCATATTGGAAGGGAGGGACATTAAATATTTGTTAAATCAATCAATCAATGGTAACAAGTGAGGATTTGGAGTAGAGGCCAATCACGGACAAAGCAGCAAGAACAAACCAAACATTTCTTGCGAATTCAGAAAATCATTAGATTCAGTGGAAATTTCAAGATAAACAGTTTTATCAGTGTAAACAATGCCCCTAATACTGATAAGAATATCCATCTCCAGGACTTCCCTGGTGGTCCAGTGGTTGGGACTCTGAGCTTCCACTGTAGGGAACATGGGTTTGATCCCTGGTCAGGGAAATAAGATCTCACATGCAATATGTGTGGTCAAAAAATAATAATAATAAATTGAATTAAATAACAAAGTATATCCATCTCAGGATGGTTGAAAATGAAAACCAAGACATTTATACTGCCTAAAGTTTCACATAAGCAAGTGCTACCACAAAGCAAAAGGATCCAAAGGTTAGATCAATAATACCTGGGGTTCACTAAAGGCTATGATGAAAAATGACAAGGCTATCAATGACATACTCAATCTCATTTCCAACCCTACAACCGAAACAAATCGTAAAAACCTACAGAAGAGTAGCACATCCACATACTGGTTGCTGTTAACTAGTCTTTTCACTAAATGACAGTTCCTACTTTTTGTCTATTTCTATAGATGAGCCATACCCGTTATACAAGGCCCCTATATACCACCCACAGCCAGAACAATCGTTTGTACAGAAACTCCCACGAGCAGCTGTTCCTGCCCTCACACTGCAAACATGAATTTAGGACGATCAGTTACTGTGAAGTGAGCATTCTCTCCATCCCCTACCTAGCAAGCACACGAGAAAGATCATTTGCCGCCCAGACAAAATGCTTGTATGTTTCCTTACTTAGGCAACACAGTAAGTCTGAACATTAAAAGAAGATGCCCTGTATGATCTCAGATGTGAAAGAAAAAAGAAAGTGTAAAATACATGGAAAACAGCATAGAATCTGGAACCAGAATATTTACTGGCTGTATGACAAGTATAGAACCTCAGCTGGAAAATGTGGGTGATTAAGAATTTCTGCCCTGCTTCTTCCATGTGTTAATAAGTTATTAGAGAAACAAAGCTTGAAAGCATGCAATAAGGAGGAAAGTACCAGTATAAGTGATAATTATGATTTACTGTTAGCATTAGTAGCATTATGAGAAGTCTGAAACCGCTGAGGCAAATCCACTTGTAAAATCTAGCTATTCTCCAGAAGGTGCAAAAAATACATGCACAAGAATGTCACTAAAAAAGGGAAAAACTAGAGGCAAGTTAAAAACTAGAGGCAACAGGAGGCTGGTTTAATAAATTATATACCTACTCCATGCAATGGAATTATTTTACAGTTGTTAATAGGAATAAGTTGGTTCTATTCACAAAAATAGAGAGATTGCTAATAAAAACAATGAAAAAGATGCCAAACAGAATGGAAAAATATCCCATTTGGTGGGAAAAAATGGGGTGTAGGTGAGATAAAACCTAAAGGCAATGGCACCCCACTCCAGTACTCTTGCCTGATGAATCCCATGGACAGAGGAGCCTGGTAGGCTGCAGTCCATGAGGTCGCTAGGAGTTGGACATGACTGAGCGACTTCACTTTCACTTTTCCCTTTCATGCACTGGAGAAGGAAATGGCAACCCACTCCAATTCTTGCCTGGAGAATCCCAGGGATGGGAGGCCTGGTGGGCTGCCATCTCTGGGGTCTCACAGAGTCGGACATGACTGAAGCGACTTAGCAGCAGCAGCATCTGTACAGAACATTTCTAGAGGACTACGTTAGGAGCCTAAGAATGGATACTTGTTGGGCTCAAGGAAGTAGGAAAGCAAATTTATTTTTCCTTTTTCTTCTCTTTTATACTATTTGTATTTCTTAAACACATCATTACTTTCTAATAAATCTGAGTTTAATTTTTTGTTTTTTAAACTATAAGACTGTTCCCTTCCCTGAGGAAGTACAAAATCTCCCCAAGCCTGGCCTCTGCTTATAGTGTTTTTACCTGCATTGAAGTGGGGTAGCTTGTCGTTAATGTACATCAGGCAGTAAGCACTAACATTTCTCTGGCCCCCGTAGGAATCTCTTTCAAGTTCTTCCCAGGAAGACTCGGTAACAGAGATGTCGTTGTACTTGAGCCAGACTTGTCGCGGCTGATTATAGACGTAGGCCCAGTAGTGCCCCGCGTTTGCCTGTCCTTCGTGAACAAGGACTGCATGCAAGCGATAAGGCACCTGCAAGTCAGAAACCGTTCCCTGTGTTAGGCTAAAGCAAAGTCACCCGACAGGAGTTTACGTGATGAGAATTCCTGAGTATACCCGACCATAAGACCTGAGAAAGCTGCCCATTCACACGTGTGTTGATGTAGGGTTCACAGCAACAAAACATCTTGTTGGTTCAAGATGAACTAAAAAAAGCACAGCCTTGGGATCTCCCCATTATGTCTTCATTCCTGAATCTTTAAAATCAGACGGCTAAACTAGATGACCTCTTTGAGACCTCTTTCAACTCTATAAACTCCTATGATTATAGACCTAAAACAAAAGATAACTGAGGCCTATTTATTCCCCCAGTTCCAAACTCAGTCTATCTAAAAACAGAAGCACCATGACCACTCATGTTGAGAAGATGCTTACCACGCCTGGGACCTTTAGCAATTATGCTGTTCTAGGACTAAGTTTTATTAACTTTAATAATAAATTTTCTATAACTAAAATCTAAGTTAGCATATTTCATTATGAATCAGTCACATGGTCTTTATATTTCTTCTTGCAGGTAATCATCCACTTATCTGGGGTGAAGACCCTTTTAACTACATACTTGTTTGTTTCAAAATGTGAAAAGCTTCCCCCGCCCTGCCGCCCCTACCAGCAATATGGAGAAAGTAACAGAAATGCTTAAGTGCCAAGTTAAGTATTGGTGAAAGAAAGGCGAGTCAGTAAAGTAAAATTACATTCAATCAGTACCTTGACTTGTTTTTACGGTGGTAAATTTTTTAAAGAATAGAAAACAGAAAATGGTCGACACCCAAGATTCACATGGTGCATTCTTGCTATGCAACACAACTATGGTTTCCCGTGACCCTAGAAACAGGGCTCTCCTCCCACAGTCACGCATTTACATAGAAGCCCGTGGAGGGCAATCCCAGCCTCTTTCCTGTCTATGGCCAGAATGTTATTCTAAATAAAAACATATATGGAAAGCAAGAATTTCTGCCCTGCCTACCTCTCTTTTGGAATTAAGAGAGACATAAAGGTTAAAAAGTCATACTGCTAAACAAAGGTCATGAAGGATCACAGTACTTTGCAAAGGATGGGGAACCAGTCCCTGGTCAGGTTTCCTCCACTGTACTCCTTAATTACCATTTTATGAGAAATTTTATTAATATTTAACAACAAACCTTTCCAATACACGGAAAAAATACCATGTGGCAGACTCAAGACAAATACGTTTTACATCTTGTTGATGGTAGAAGGAAGATACACTGCTCTTTTTCAGCCTAAAATACAGAATAATACATTTTCTTTCCAAATTTAATTTTTATATCTTAGGGAAGTTTCCATTCAGTTTCAAAGAAAACCATCAACTTCTCTGTATCTGCCCACCATTAGAACATGCCTTGACTACCTCCCCATCAATTCTCATTCTACCTGACGGAGGAGAGGATCACAGTACATCTGCTCAATAGTCTGGGTAGTGCTTGCAATACCGTTCTTTAAGTCTGTTAAAAAGAACACTCAGTTATAATGATTTCATCCCACATCACACATGCAGCTTTAGCTCTGCAAAGACTACAGCTTCTCTGTACCTGAGGTTTTCACCTTTTCAACTTCTCTCTATGAACCATAAGGAAGCATGCAGTTTTAAAGCAGCTAGTGCTTTAGGTTACAAAGGCTTATAGTTTAATATAACTACATTAAGATTTCTAAAAAAAACTTGGGAGGAATCTAGATTTGTATCATTTACTTATTTATTGCTCCTAGATAAAAGGAGAAAGAAGGGGAGGACGAGAAACAAGACAAGGCCAAAGGATTTTAGGAACAAAATGCTGAATAATGTGATTTTACACTGCATGCATTAATCAAATATTCTTTGCCTCCTTAACTGTCAATAAAGCAAACAGTATGTAGAAAAAAAATTTTAAGTGGGAATTCAGGAAACTGAAATTCTAAGTTTGGGTCAACTGAACTCAGAGTTCAGATAAACTACAGGAAAAGAAATCCATCAGATGCAGAAAATTCTCTAAGGTGAGTGGCACTGTGTATCCAAGATACCCAGGAATTCCCAGAAAATTTGAGGAAGGAATCTAGGAAAGAACTTTTCATGGTTATATTACTAAAGCAAAGTGTCAGACCTGATCTCACAGGGAACATAAAGTACCAAAGAGGTCACAATTCCTCAAATTCAACAGAATACATGGCAATGAGAAGATGTGTCTCCAAGGTGCCTAATTTCCATGTAGTCACACAAACAGAAAAGGCAAAGAGTAACCCTCTGACAAGCAGAAAGAGCCAACCTTGTATATCCTGTTCAATCTCGTTCCTCCACCTCTGCAGGCAGGTCTTAACAAAGTTTATCTCCTCATCCGTGACTGTTCGAGGAGCTGGGTGTGCAGGCATTTCCACGGAAGAACGGGGAGGTCTAAGTGGCTGCTCTGCCATCTTAGACTTGTGTACAGAATCTTCAGAGGAAGAAAAGGTTCCTCCAGCTTCCTGAGATGTGCTCTCTTTACTTGTACTGAAGGAAGATTAAAAAAAAAAAAAGCTCAGATGATCATTTCCAAACTACGTGTGTGTGCTCAGTCACTAAATCATGTCCGACTCTTTGGGAACTCATGGACTGTAGCTCTGGAGCAGGACAAGGAAACCCACTCCAGTATTCCTGCCTGGAGCATCCCATGGACAGAGCAGCCTGGCAGGCTACAGTCTATATGGTCGCAAAGAATTGGTCGGATATGACTGAAGCGACTTAGCATACATGCATGGACTGTAGCCTGCCTGGCTCCTCTGTCCATGGGGTTTCCCTGGCAAGAATACAGGAGCAGGTTGCCATTTTCTCCTCCATTTCCAAAATACGTCTTTGCCTAAATTAATGCACTCTGTAAAGCAAGCTGCTCTGTGGGAAAGCACAACTACAATTTAGTGAGTGTTTACTCTGTAGTTACTGAGCCAAACCTTTCCTTTACAGGCATCATCTCATTTAACACAGCTTGCTGATGAGGCAGGTACTATCACCAATCCTATTTTACCAACTTTCAAACCCAAGATTCAGAGAAATAAAGCAGTGTTCCCAAGTTCACCCAGCTAGTAAAGGACAGGGAGGGATTACACTCACATCTACCTCACATAGTTTACAAGTCTACGGTACCTGCTCTCTAACCACCATGAACCTTCTTCTCAAGAAGAAAGGATGAGAAGGAACATAGAAAAGAGGAGATGGGGAGTGGAGTAGTCAAGGGATCAACTACTGTGTTTCCAAGATGTAACTGACCAAAGTGTGATGGACAGGTGGATCCATGAACAAAATATACAGAAGAAAAATAGTATCAGCTGTATAAACACGCAGGAACGCAAACTAGATGGCACTCTGGGAAAGCACAGGGTGCAGAGCTTACAGGCAGACAACTCCAGCTCCTCCACATTTCAGCTAAACACCCAAGGAGATGGTAGTAGCCTCGGGTAAGGAATCTAACACCTCAGCTGTAAGAGGTGGATGTCAACCACTTTAACCTCATTGTTATAAACTGAGAATAATGTATGTAAAGTAACTGTTATTTATCTACTAATTAACTACCGCCAAAAAAAACTGACACAGACAAATCAGCAGGAATACAAACGAATCTAACTGTACTTAGGTTTCTGTTTCACACCCAAACTGAAGAACATAAACTTCCCAGTTCTGACTTAAACTCTCACTCCCCTTCCTCCCTGCCTCTCTCCCATATACAAAATAACAGAGCAAACCTCTTTTCCCTGAGGACCTATACACATGGGAAAACAAAGCCACTGTAAGCAAAAGAGGAGATGTCTCAATCTCAAAAAAGATTACACACACACACACACACACACACAGATCAACTTTAAAATCTAATATCAGTCAGTATCATTTCATATTATTAAACTGATAAAACCATTTTAAAAATTAAAATAATTTATATTTTACAAAGGACATGAAAACAGTCTACAAAAACCCAAACACACACACAGAGGTAGAGTATAAAAGTAAAGGAACCCTCCCTCCACCCTATGCCTCGCGCCATCCCCTAGAGATAACTGCTATTACCATTTGTTATGTTTTATCCAAATAGGCACTCTGCACACACATGAATGAATGAATAGTAACACATGTGTGTGTGTGGGAGAGGCGGCGAAGGAATGACTGGGTTTCTTTTAAAAACAAAAAAAAGTCTAAACTCTTCTATAGGCTGTAGGGTTTTTGCTACCAACCACCTCTTGGGTGAGACGAATGCATGGGTGGGAATTATGCACAATTCACTGAAGTGGCAAAACCCTTCCCTGTAAGACAAAGAGCTCGTGGCCTGTGAGCTCTCGCAGGGCGAGTGTTCATCAGGTGGAGACATGGCACTCAGCTCAGATTAAGCCAAAACCCCCAATATATACTATCTTAAAACTTGTTTCTGTTACCTTTCCTTGGATGTCAGGTCAGAAGTCAGGCAGTGTGCTGAAGAAAGTGGTTCTGTAATGCACGCACCACTCTGAGATGCAGAGCTCTCAGAGGCAGGTTTTGTACTAGCAAATTCAATTACGTATTTCAACATGTCCGGAAGCGGGAACCGGCTGGGCCGGAGCCGTACTTCACATACCTACGAGACAGAGAAAACGGAACTCTAGTGCCAAGGCATCTTGTTCTTTCAGGCTCGCTGCATTATTATATGGAGAGTCAATGGAGGCTTATCCCAAAAGGCTATACAATATTTAATACGTTAATACAGAGCCAAAGTTTTCTAAGTACAGAAGTGAAACCTGACAACAACCTGAATCTTTACACTTGACATAAAGCATTTCAGATGGGCTCCTATTCAAGTCACACCAATGGTGCTTTCTCTTAATTCAGATCACATTTAGGCTCTACTCATAAAGGTTAACTCTATTTGTTAAAGGAAGAGAGATAAATCATCATTACTCAAATCTGAAAATAATGCTGTTGAACTATCAGGTTGGTGCAAAAGTAACTGCAGTTTTGCATTGCTGAAATTTGCCATTTGATGTTGGAATATATTCTTAAATAAACGTGGTTATGTTATACATTTTAATGTACATTTCTTGCTTTATGTTTTTTTGCTAATGACTTATTACTTGCTGTTTATTTTATATGTGTTTTAGACTATGGAAATGATGTTAGTCAGAAAGCAAATTCAAGCGATTTTCTTATTTGAGTTCAAAATGGGTCATAAAGCAGCTGAGACAACTCACAACATCAACAATGCATTTGGCCAGGAACTTCTAACGAATGTACAGTGCAATGGTGATTCTAGAAGTTTGGCAAAGGAAACTAGACCCTGAAAGATTAAGAACATAGTGGCCGGTCACCAGAAGTTGACAATGACCAATTGAGAGGATCACTGAAGCTGATCCTCTTACAACTACAGGATGAGTTGCCCAAGAACCCAGTGTTGACCATTCTATGATTGTTTGGCATTTGAAGCAAATTTAAAAGGTGAAAAAGCTCATAAAGTGGGTACCCTTATGAGCTGACTGAAAACCAAAAAACTTGTCACTCTCAAGTGTCATTTTCTCTTATTCTGTACAACAGACCATTTCTTATGGTTTGTGATATGCAACAAAAAGTGAATTATAATGACAACCAGTGACAACCAGCTCAGTGGCTGGACAGAGAAGCAGCTCCAAAGCACTTTCCAAACTTGCACCAAAAAAGGTCATGGTCACTGTTTGGTGGTCTGCTGCCGGTCTGATCCATTATAGCTTTCTGAATCCCAGTGAAACCATTACATCTGAGAAGTATGTTCAGCAAATGGATGAGATGCACTGAAAACTGCAACAGAATGGGCCCAATTCTTCTCCATGACAACGCCCAACCAAACGTCACATAAACAACGCTTCAAAGGCTGAACAAATTGGGCACAAAGTTTTGCCTCATCTGCCATATTCACCTGACCTCTCGCCAACTGACTACCACTTCAAGCATCTCAACGTTTGCAGGGAAAACGCTTCCACAACCAGCAGGATGCAGAAAATGCTTTCCAAGAGTTCATCGAATCCCAGGATACAGATTTTTATGCTACGGGAATAAGCATACTTTTTTCTCATTGGCAAAAATGTGTTGATTGTAATGGTTCCTACTCTGATTAATAAACATGTGTTTGAGCCAAGTTATACTGATTTAAAATTCAGGGTCTGAAACCACAAACATTTTTGTACCAATCCAATGTACCCAAGGTTTTTTTTTTCTTTGCTGCATTTTAGATCAAGTAATCTGCAACTAGGAAAAATGAGAGCGAAAAAGCTGGAAATGGGAAGTAGGTGTTGACAAAGGTCAGAGTTTAAGTCCTATGTACACTATGATTCATGTACTCATTTAACAGTGAAGGCCAGGCATAAATTACTGAAGATTTCTTTGGAATCAGTAAATAATAAATGTCTTTAATATGTAATCAAAATAACTAATTATTTTAGTAATACCCAATGTTCTGCCATTACTAGCACATGTTACACTAAGAAAAGAGATTTACTTTAGTGAATTCTATAGTTCACTGCAGTAGAGTCTAAATGGTACATAAGTTGACTCACAGGTACAGGTAAACTATAATTTGGGGATTCCATTTACAAAAGGAGAGAGTCACTTCACATTTTTCTTCTCTAATAAAGTGAAAGAAACAGCTGCAGAACTACAGAGTAGTAAAATTGTTTCTATATCAAAAAGGACATTATGAAATGAAAAATAAAATATAATGCAACTCAAAATCAACCATGTTAGAGGATATGTAGCAAAGACACTTCATCCTCTCTAATTTAAAAGAGAAAGAGAATGATATCTCCTGTGGATTTGCCTGCCACAGAGAGTTTTGGCTTTCAAAGAAAAGGATGTTAAATATATAAAGCTAGAGGAACTTTAAATAACTGTTTCCAGTCCTTAGATCTGTATCTTTGGCTTACTTTCAGCTATCAACTTATCTAAACTTGACTGATCTTTCAAGATCTATTTTCTCCATGGTCTTCTTTCAGTATGTCATTCCCTTTAACACTGAAGGAACATCTCTGAACTCCTTGTCTATCCCACAGACATGGTAAATGTATTCTTAAGTACTGTTTGTTGAAAGAATTTATTAATACATGACTGCCCTGGACCAAAGGAAATATCTTTCTAGTAGAACTGCAGCACTGATAATCTTGTCATAAGGTTTTAAGCCATCATTTTATATCTGTAACTCTTCCCAGGTATGTTGTATTTTAACATGATATTTTACAAAATTTCAGGAACAAATCTTCTTTGAGAAACTTATCTTCATTTCTATGACATAATCATTTTCCTGTTCTTCTAATGAATCCCTTTAGACCAACTACTTCATACAATGTATTAATTTAGTAGAATTAGAATGAAAGTGGTTTCAAAAAAGATGTCTACACTGTACACAAGAAATTTTATTTTTAATATGATATCAAGATACTTTTACAGAAGAAATGGTGAACTTTTTTTTTTAAATAATAAAAGTAATATTTATACCTGGTAAGAAAACTCAAATTCAAAAAAGGATAAACAAACCATAAAAGCCATCCATTCCCACCTCAGTTCTACTACCTAACGGTATCCATTAAAAAGTTCCTTGCAAAGATTCCCAGAACTATGTCACACACAGACAATCAATTTTTCAAAAATAATTACCAAAATTATCCAAAAATTTAAGTCACTTTATTTTAAAAAGAAAGTCGTATTCATACTACAGAAAATACTCCTGTACACTATTTAAAATCTAAATAAGTCAGAATGCCTAGCTGGTTACTGGCAAATTGAGTATTTTTCAGCTAAAATACATCAGATATACCAGGTATGTTTGTATGAAAACAATTATAACTTTCCAATCTTATAAAGTATCACTCAAACTTTTAAAGTAAAATATTGCCATAGGTATAAAGTCCTGTAAATCACTTCCAAGAGTATCTGAGGACTCAATTTTCAGCTAAAGTCTATATTAAGACAAGGAGATGATGGATCATAACAACTCTTGGGTAAATCCTTCCTAAGTGAGAGGGAGGGAGCTGGGAAGTGGCACCCAGAGGTGCAGGGTCTTTCTCAGGCTGGTATAGCAGGGTTTGCCTCCCAGGGAAATTACTGAGCTAGCAATGAAGCAGTCAGAGGTAGAATAGTGGTAGCAGCAAAAATAGTAAGTAGATAAAGGCAAAAAAAAGCCACTGACATTGTATGGAATCTCCTTCCTAAAGACTAAATTAATAGTCTCTGACTAGAGAGAAGTTACACTGATTCCTTCTTAGGAAGTCATAGGGTGACTTCACAAAAGCAGTCAGCAAGAACAGATGAAGAATGATTTTTTCACAGGAGAAAGGACTTCATATGTGTCAAAAATACAAGCCCTCTCTTTGAGTCGCCACTGCTAACTTGTTTTACCTTTACCAGGCACTTAAAAAACTGCTTTCTGAAGACAAAGGGATTAGAGTTTTGTGATAGTTACCTCTCCTGTGTTTGTGAACAAAATGGCAAGGAAAGCAGAAAAAGTAAAGAGCTATGAAATCAGAACTTGGCTTCTCTTCAGTACACTGTCAATAACTCACCATTGGGTCAAAGGTGTCCTAGGACCATCCCTGCCCATCTTAAAGACTGTTTCACACTTTCCTTATCCATTTTATAAAATATATTAGTTAACACTTAAATTCTGAATTAATTTTTAGTAAAAGCAAATTATCCAATTTTAATGCCCCATTCGAAGTACAAAGGTATCTACAACTCACCTTTCCAGTTTTTGCTGCAGAATTTTTATTTCTTCTTTGAGTTTTCGAATACACTCTCGTTTACTTCGAACAAGTTCTTTGCTCCTATACATATACCTAAGCAAATAATAATCCCACAAACACAATTTATATTTAAAGACATTAATAACAAAGTTTCAGCAAACTTTGGATACAAGGAAACTGCCTTAATCAGACACAGGGTTAGTTCTATGTTAGCTCTGTGAAAATACAGAGCTAACATCATATTTAATGATCAAAAACTAAAAGTCTTCCCCCCTAAGATCAGGAACAATCCAAGAAGAACCACTCTTGCCTCTTCTATTCAATGTTTTTACTGGAGGCATAGTCAGTGTAATAAGGTGAAAAAAAAACAAATAAAAGTCATATAGATAGAAGAGGAAGTGAAACTGCCTTCATTTGCAGATAACAGGATCATGTACATAGGAAATCTCAAGGAATCTACAAAAATGTATCAGAACTAATAGCTGAATTTATTAGTAATGGCAAAAGACACAAAGTCAATTAAAAAAGAAAGAGGAAAAAAAAATCTATTGCATTTTTATATACTTGTAAAGGACAAATGAAAAGTAAATTTTTTTCCCAAAGCCATATAACATCAAAGGCAATAATTATTCAGGAATAAATAACCAGATATGGTCAAGAATTGTACACAAAAAAATTATAAATCACTGCTGAGAGAAGTTAACAAAGAGTTGAATAAATGAAGCTATACCATGCTCATGGACTAGAGGACTAAAAATTGCTAAAATGTCAATTTCCCCAAATTGATCTATACATTCAACACAGTCCCAATTAGAATCCCAGTAGCTACCAGGGGTTTTGACAAGATGATTTTAATACTTAGATAGAAATGAATTGAGAATAGCCAAAACATTAAAACAAAACAAAACAAAACAAAAAAACAGTAACACAGTAGGAGATTCATATTATCTGATGTCAAGTTTACAATAAAATCACAGTAGTTAAGAGTGTGTGTACCGGCATAAGATTACACAACAGATAGAATAAAACCTCCAGAAAAAGACCCACAAATGTAAATCCAACTAATTTTTTTTAAAAGTATCAAGGTAATTCAGTGGAGAAAAGGGAGCTGTTTAAACAAATGATGCTGAAATAACTGATATCCACATGCCACCTTACCGCCTCCTGTAAAAATATCCCCTTACCTCATACCATATATGAAAATAAACTCGAAATGGTCATAGACATGAGCGTAAGAGTAAAGGTCACAAAATTTCTAGAAAAAAAAATCAAAGACCTTTGTGACCCTGGGTTGGAAGATTTCTTAATTAGAATACAAAAAGCACAAAGTATGAAAGGGCAACTGATTAGACTTCATCAAAACTAAAAACTCCTGCTCTTCTAAAAACACTAGTAAAGAAATGGAAGAGACAAAGATAGATTTAGATTCATATCTAAAATATATAAAGAACTCTTACAACTCAGTATGAACACAATCAACCAAACTAAAAAGTGGACAAAAGATACCTCCCCTAAGAAAATATATAAATGACCACTAATTAAGCATACAAAAAGATGCTCAGTGTCATTATCATGGAAATACAAGTCAAAAGAAAAATAAAGATATTCCTATAAACCCAATGAACAGTGAAAATGAAAGTAGCTCAGTCATGTCTGACTCTGTGCCACCCCATGGACTAGCCCACCAGGCTCCTCTGTGCATAAGAGTTCTCCAGGCCACAATACTGGAGTGGGTGCTAGCCATTCCCTTCTCCAGAGGATCTTCCCAACCCAGGGACTGAATCCAGGTCTCTCGCATTGCAGGTGGATTCTTTACCATCTGAGCCACCAAGAAAAGCCCCAATGAACCCAACAGAATGGCTAAAATTTAAAAGACTGATAATTCCAAATACTGGTGAGGACTTAGAGCAAATGTAGCTTTCATACACTGCTGATAGAACACAAAATTGTATAGCTATTTTAGAGAACAGTTTAGAAATTTTTATAAAGTTAAAAACATACTTTTCATGCAACAACCAGGAATCTCACTCCCAGGTATCTTACCCAGGAGCACTAAAAGCCACACCAAAACTTTTATGTGAAAATTCATATTCATAATAACCTAAAACTGGATCTGAAATGTCCCTAAACTAGTCAATGGAAAAAATATTGTGGTACATCATACAATGTAATACTACTCAATATTAAGAAAGAAATCACTGATACAACAACACACATTAATTCCAAAAACGTTATTCTAAGTGAAAGATGATGACCACAACAGGGTGCATAATGAATATTAATGTCCCTAATTGTAACGCTTTATAAATGACAAAACTAGAGGGCCAGAGAATAAGTCAGCGCTTGCCTGAGGGTAGAGGGAAGGGACTGACTGTCAAGGAGCATGGGTGATGGATATATTCTGTATCTTGACTGTGGTAGTGGTTACTTGACTGCATATATTCATCAAAACTCTTTGGCTGTACACTTAAGAATGGTAACATTTTTTTATATGTAAACTATATGTTTATAAAACAGACTTAAAATTCTGTCAGTCTGTTAGCATTTTTTTCAGGAACACAAATAGTATTCAGATGAGAATGAAATACACGGCAGCTACTCCACATACTGTTCATCATCACAGAGAGCTAGCCTTTCACCTAAAGCCTAGCTACTCAAATTGTGATCCAGAGATCAGAAAATAGCATCGCCCTGAGAACTTCTTAAAAATGCCAACTCTTGGGCCCCCACCTAGATCCACTGAATCCAAATTCGCGTATTATCAAGACCTCCAGAAGAGTACTATGGACATTGCACTTAGCACAAGCTTACTTCTGCCACAGCACATCAAGAAGACAAGCAACCACAGAACTCACCTGTCCATATAAATGATCTGAGGAAATTCAAGCTTATTGTGAATTTTCTCTGGCTGACCCAGGGATTGATTGAACTCAAATCTTGAGAGTTCAAAGGTCAACACTGGAGGTAGCTTTGTAAACCAACGCTAAATCAAGAGTAGAAATACAGGAGAGAAAAGTTAAGTTTAGGAAACAGCAATAGCCAGATTTAAACTATCCCTCATTAGACTCTCTTTTGGTATAGAATTTATATTCAAATCAAACTCATACTGAAATTTTTTTTTAAATCCCAAATAGTTAAAATGGCCACAAAGAATCATGCCTTCTTACAGAATATGGTTAAACGCTCCTCAAGACTCCAAACTGACAAGCCAGTGAACAACATTTTAATTCAACTATCATCGTCAGAAATAATGACCTTTAAATATATGAACTGTACCAAAAATCTACATATCATTCACTATATCATCAGCATTTAAGAGGATTAAAACCTGGAGAAAATAGCTAGCCCAACCAATCAGAAATTGTCTAAAAAGACTAATACATGCACACATCCTCTATACTACTTATTCACACAGTTTGAATCCCCTTTACTACTAAAAAAGAAAATTGAAACAGCCTCATGATTCTGAGGGTTCTGAAAAAAAAATCTCTGAATTCCAAGAATTTATGGATATCACAAAGGACTTCGTCAAATCAACCTATTACCTTGAGTTTCAAGAAAAGACAGTACTGAGTTATAAAAAAAAGAAGATTTCAACTGTCACTGATCATAGATGAGGAAAGATTAAACCAGGAAAGGCATTTCTGTTCAATTTACCTGTGTGGCAGAGGGTCATACTCATAACTTTAACATGTTCCCTTTACCAAAGGTGCACATAGCTACATTCCCTCCACATAGCCTTGCCGGCATGAGGTGAACCAGACAGTCTGCCTGACCTCCTCAGAGCTAAATCTAAACAGACACTATTCTCTATGTTTTTAATAGAGAGGTCCGATTCTTGAATGAAAGTCTCCAGAGGTCCAAGTTGTGAATAAACGCTCTTTCTCTTTTTTAAGAGCATGCGTCAGCTCTGTATAGATGGCACAGACGTTATGCTTCCCAATCAGGAATCAACACGCTCCTTGAAAAGCCAGGGAGTTCTCTCCCTCTTCTAACACTGCTCTATAGCTATGTACTTTGACAAGCTCATGTCAGGCTCCCTGTTAAATTCAAGAAAGATTTTCTTCCTCTTATAAGTAATTACTGGACTGGACTCGTAAAAAGCACAATTCTGTTTCAAAATGTATGATGAAAGGAGAGTAATTCAAGCTGTGTGGTGCTGGCAATTATGCCACAACATAACTCACTAATTCTTAACCCAATGGGAATGTTGAGCTAGTGATTACCCTTACTCGTCCTTCACCTTCCCCCTTTCTCTACAACCCACAAAAACAAATAAATCAATCTTAAATTAAAAAAAATTTAAAGCAAAGGCAGAACTTACAACTGAGAACAGTAAATACTATAATAGGGAAGATATTCTAAATGGCATACCATAGGAATTAATCACTGTACTTTTACCCTCCGAAAATATGGAGGCAGTGGGTTCTCCCTACTCAGGTACACGTAGGCTTCAACAGAAAGAGAGAAACTTGATCATACTTAAAACATCAGAGGCAGTATACAACCTTTATATGATTAACTCAAATTATACAAGAATTTAATTATTAAACACTAAGACTCACTACTCTTATCAACTCATGAGACACTTCAGACTAGTACAAGTCCTGCTAAGTGTAAAAAGGTATTTAATACATGATGTGAAAACAGTCTGCCCAAAAGCTCAGTCCTATTTAACTGGCTTTGTCACTGGCAAAAGCAAAAATATCCAACTCACCTCTTGTCCGTACTTCACTGAATGATCAGAAGGAAGCAGCTCAATGTCACCCTCCACCATGGCCCCTTCTAGACATTCGTCTAAGTTACGATAACCGTTTACCTGAAGGGGATACTGGCCGAAGGTCTCATTGTTACAAAAGGGCTTTCCTAGGCAAAGAGACAGATTGCTTTTTTAAAGGCATCACTACTGCTTTCTAAAGCTTTTTTCCTGGCACCACAGAAACAGTATCACCTTAACTGAGCAATTTGCTGAAAACAGGTTAGAAGTATACATGGCCTTGATGAACCAGCGCATCCATTCACAGATCACTGACAACTGCTAACCTCCAAAAAAGAAAGCAACCAGAGGTAACATGCCTCCTAACCAAAGACTGTCCCGCCATCTACAGATTAGTCTCGACTAATTAAAAAGCCTTACCTGAATCTGGCCAAATTCTAGATCCAACTACCAATTTATGAAATGATGAGCAGAGAGGAATATGTTAAACTCTTTCACAGATAAGTGAGCAGCAAAGTTTAGACTGTAGGGAATATAAGAGAATAACCTAATTCCTTAAAAAAAAATGTATTTCGAGGAAGAAAGAATGGGAGGATGGGATAGTCTGCAGATTCTTGAAAAAACTGAAAAGACATATATCAACCAGTCACAAATGAACCATATTTGATCCTGATTAACACAAACTGTAAAAAAGTATACACATAGGGAAGTGCACGTATCTTTACATATGTAAAATTATTTATATACACAAAAAAATATAAAACAAATAGGGTATTTGAACACTTGGCTAGTTGTATACGACAGTAAGAAATGCTGTTCTGGGAAAGTGATAGTGGATTAGATTGTTTTAAGGAGGCCATCAGAAGGGTAAAAGATGACAAGGGTTAGATGGGGAATGGCTGACCATGTGTCCAATGCACAGCTAGATAAGCCACTAGAAGAGATACACATTTTTTGGCAGTCTGACTTAACGGAACTTTGAGTTTAGATATTATATCTGAAAAAAACAGAGAAAACTGATAAATATCAGTGTACGCCTGATATTAATACCAGGTTTGGGCCAGGCAATATTATACAATTCAATATAACATCTCTGCAACAAACACTGTGCCCATTTTACAGATGAAGAGACTGAGGATTCATGATCCAGGATCATGGAACTTGTCCATGGTCACACACATCAAAGAGGCAGACCTAGTATTCAGACCTGCACTTGTCTGACTCTCAAGCCTCTTCACAGTAAATACACATGGGGTCACAAGTCGAGAATTAACATTTAGAGCAGAGGATTTACCTTCACGAATCCCTTCAGTGAGGAAAGTACCATAGAACAGCTGCACCATTGGATTTTCGATTTGTTCCTGGGATTGCTACTTTTAAAACAAGGAAACAATTCTGTATCATTTGGATGAGGTAAGCAATATACTAAACCAAACAATCATTCAAAAGCAAAAGTAAAACATTTTCATTAAGAGCCAGGTATGGTCTAAAGTAAAGGATTAGTTACTCACTGAACAAGTTTAGTTCAAAAACTCACTGATCAAGTATATGCCCAGCACTGTACTAAATTCTGGAGACACAAAGGCAACAGGCATGACTGCTGGCCTTAAGGAGCTGAAAGTCTAATAAGGAAGTCATACATGCAAATACATGTATGTGTGTATATTCAACAGATAACATCCATATCCAGTGGCAGGAGGATATAAGGTACAGAAGTTGTATAAAAGCAAGAATGAGCCCTCTTGTACAGTTTTTCAAATGAAAAAGTTTTCCTGGTGGCACAACAGAAATGGAAAGAAAAGTTTATTTCTATAATCCCTTCTTAAATGTATTGGAAAGCTGTTTTATGATACATACTTCGTCCATCAAGAGTTTAAAAAAAAAAAAGCTTAGGAAACAAATACCTCTGCATCTATATTTGGTAAGAGGTATTTATATTCTTTGCCTTGAATTTTACTTGTCAGTGATTGAAATAATTAAATTCAATGTATTCATATTACACCTCCATTCTCACATCGAGGATTGATTTGACCTTTCAATACATTTTACAGCACAGGTGTTGACTTTTAAAAGTTAACAGCGATGGCCCTTTTAGTAAAAAGTTACAGGTTAATGTGATTATCTACAGAGGGGAAAACCAAGGCAAGGGAGATAAACAATGACAAATATGAGTGGTTACCCCATGGGGTTTGGTAAAAATAAGTCATTTCTGCTTGAGAAGAATCATCTTCTCCTGTATCATCATTCTCAGTGAACCGCTATGAGGAGGAGAATGCACAAATCCGCCACACTCACTTAACATTAACAGCTAGCTGGAAGGCGTCCTCCAGCCAATCCAGGAGCTTGTGTGTGAACTCACTCACATCTTGCTGTAGAGAGGCACAAAGTGCAGAAGAGTTAGACTCAACACCGTATGTGGGCAAATGAAACTCTGCCGTTACCCCACCAACGAGTACGGCTCTATTACTGTGCAAGATTTCTTGTTCAGGTCCAAGTATCATGAAGATACAAGGAACACGAGCCCAAGGCTGCAGCCAGCACATAAGGAGCGCTAGGGGATCTCTGACAAGAGGAAATGGAACGCCATCCCTTCCAGCCACATCTATTTGTAACAAACTATCAAACACTTCCAGCTAGGCCTTTTAGAAAGCTTCAAAGAACAGACTGTAGTCCCCGAGAACAGGAGAGCTGTAGGGAGAAAGCAAACATTTTGAAATGTTCTGAGAGTTCTGTAGAACTTAAGCCCTTCAGACAAACAGGGGGGGAAAAGTCACTGTGTGAACAGTGCTAGTTTTGGTTTTAATAGGAGGCAGGGAAAGGAACAGACTTGTAACTAGGAAAGAAAGATTGCTCAGAAAAGCTACTGAACTCGGGTTTAGACAGTTTTAAAATTAGGATTTCGATCTGGGCCACTCCAAGACAAAGGTGCAGAAAAAGGACAGACTTTCTTTTCCTCGGTGACCCTTTGCCATGATTCACTGAGGTATCTTCCACACTCCTCCTTTCTCATTCAACAGTCCCTGTAAAACTCTATTCTTTCTACTACTTCTTTCCGTTAGCACTGCCAGCCGCCTCTACACAACACACACATGCATGTACCTTCTTTCTACCACCTGTTCCTTAAGCATTATAAAGGGCAAAAGCAGGCACTAAAGTCCTACACCGTCACAGTCACAGCTTATTCTACAGCTGAGACAAAGCAGCATCACAGTGATGGTCACAAGGCATCACTGCAAGCTCCAGGACTAGAGGCTTCCTGTACCTGCTGTTCCTCAGGTGATCGGAACGCTCCCTTTAAGAGGTCCAGGGCTGCTGAAGGGTCGACAAACTTGCGGTTTGATCCCATCATCAGAGCAAACAAATATTGAAGCTCCTGCATAAACACGATATTTCTCTTTCCTGCAGGAGGACGCGTAAAGAGAAAAGTTGTTAATAAGCACTCCCTGATTTACATTTATGAAGATTTAGTTCAGAGTCAGGTCTCAAATTGTTACAGGCATTCTGATAAGGGCTGTGGTGGAGACTGCCCTAAACTGAGGACGACCTGTGTATTGACAGAAGCCAGAGACCGCGTACTGTCAGAAAGCAAAGTGTTCCCTTCCTAAAGCCGCTGCCCTCCCTCCCGCTGGGAACAGCACCACCAAGGTGAAATCCTGGCGGGGCAGGGTGGTCTGGGCAGGAGCTGCCCCCTTTGGCAAGAGTGAGCTGAAGTCTCCTCTGTGACAGTCTAGGCCTCAGCGTCACGTCACCCACTCTGTATCAGCCAGTGCAAGAGGCTGAAGGAGCTGGAGGAGGCCCAGTGGCAGAGAAGCTGAGGCCACCACAGTGACTCGCTGCTTTCTTGCAACTATTTTTCTTTTTATTCCTGCTTCACTTCACATTTTTGTAAATCCTTATTTCTTGTCACAAAGAAATAAAAGGGGTCATCAGGAAATGGAAACAAATGTTGCAGAAGCCGAGGACATCACAGTCACCAGCTTTAACCAAAATCTAAAGGCCTTTGGGATGAAAGAGGCTGAACAGTGAAGACTCCTCAACACCAATTTACCGTGTGACTTGGACAATTTTCAAGTACGTTCTGTGGTAGACTATAGCTGAGGACAAGTCTTCGGAATTCAGGCAATTGAAACAGAGACTGAAATAAAGAAGGAAATGGATTAATAGCCTTTCTTTCAAAATAACTGCAGCAAAAAAAAATTTTTTTAATCTTAAAAATATGTGTATGACCATTAACTTGGTATTTCTATTCTAAGGAAATACTGGCTATGTATAAAAATTTAGCAGAAAGAATGTTAATCCTTTTTAGAGAAAAACTAGAAGCAACCTAATGGCTAATAGGAAAAGATTAAAAAAACTATAGTTCACCTGTACAGCAGATTATTATACAGTCATTAATACTGTAGAAACAATGTTTTCATAAACAGACTTTTACACAGTACAAATGAATGATCCAGAGTTACATATATCAACATGGATGCATCTCAGAAACAGTCCGTGTAGAAAAATAAGAGTACTATGCTGTGTATATGAAGTTTAATCATAAAACACCACGGTAGACTGTTTAGGGTTACATACACCTCTGGGAGTATCTATGAAGGCGGGCACATACCGGGGAATGCACACAACAGGGACTCAACAGTACAGGGATTTGAAACATTTCCTTCTAAAACTGGGTGGCAAGTAAAGCTGTGTTCATTACTCTCTACTATGGCATAAGTACTGTATTTTAAGAAATTATAACAGTAGATATCTCAGACTGGCAGAATTAGGGAGAGGAATTCCTTTTTATTGCTTGTAAATTACACATTTTTCCAACTATGACTAACTCTCTTTTCAAAGCTGATGTTTTAAAAAATCTCTTGTATGACCCTAACTCTTCATTCCAACATACTCCTCCAGTGAAAAAGCCTTCCAGCCCATATACCAGAACTCTTGAGGCAGCAGCCTGGGTGGACAATGGGCCTCTGACCTCCCAGACTCCATCACAAGCTCTACAGTATTCAGCCAATAGTACACCTAGACTGGGAACATTACGAGCTCTACTGGGATTCAGCCAACAGGAGGAATGGACACCTGGCCTGGCAACTTCAGTCAGCTGAGGCTAGGATAGCAAAGTTCTGTCTGGAGCCAGGCCTGGGATGCTCAGCTCTACCTGCCACCTGCTCTCTTCTCTTCCCACCTCCCCTATCTACCTAGCCCTTCTCCACTCCTCTCAGTTTCATCCCTGTTCTGCTAACAGCAAAGTTCCAGGACTTCTCTTCCACCATGAGAAAAATGGCTTTACATTCCCAAGTCCCTTCACTGCACCTCTGCAGCTTCACCAAAGTCTGGTGTCCCCCAAAGATGCTGTGATTCTTAAAAATGACAACAGTGTGAGTTAACATTACTCATATGTCCCAATCCAACACTGACTGGCCGTCCACCATCTGCTGCTTCTCCTAAGTCTCTCTAGCACTAATGACATCCTCCTCCTCCAGGCATCAGAGTTTAGAACTTCAGAATAATCTTTTGACTCCTTTCCTTTTACTAACCATTGACTTCCAGTAAGAAGGCCATTGCACTCTGGGGCACTATTTTATTCATAACCACCCACCTCCTCTCCCTCAGTCCCAAGCACCTAATCCACCTCCCTGCTCTGCACACACCGTCTCCCTGCCTCCAGAACCTCCTCTCTACCAGCCCACTCTCCACACAGGTCCTTCTCACTATCTTTCTAATATGTGTGACCAAGCTCCTGAGTCACTGAAGACTGTCACGTGGTGAGAGGTCTTCTGACTACCCCAAGTCCACCATCCTTCCTAGGGGACTTCGGTCAACATCCAACCCACAGGACACCCTCTCAGCTCTGCCTTGGGAATAAATCAAGGTTCCAACCTCTCCTCCACTGCCATGGCCACCAGCCTGGCCCTGGCCAGCATGCCTTGCAGTGACAACTGCGGCAGCCCCCTTCACACGTCTCAACACTTGCATTCTCACCCCTCCCTTCTGCTCTCCTCAGGGGCCAGAGGGAGCCTTTGAAAACTCAAGGCAGAGTCCATCACTCCTCTGCCACCTACACGATGACTCCCCATGGCCCTCAGAACAAAAGTCAAGTTACCTCTCCAGCAACACCGCCGATGACCCTCCCCTCCACTCCGAGCATTCCAGCCACTCGAGACTCTGAGCACACCAAGCTCGCACCCATGCTGGGGCCCTACGAGGCAGGTCCTGTCACCTGGAACACCCTCAACCCCTGCCCCCGTCCCCAGCAGCTATGGGCTGTCTCCCTTGCCTGCTGCCCAGGCATGTGCTCCAGTCTCAGCCCCTCAAGAGTCCTGGCCTGACCTAGCAGCTGACGTGGGAAACTCCTCCCGCCCTCCCGAAGCAGCTCCAGTCTCCTTCACCCTCCTCTCTTTTCCACCACACCGAACACAGTTTAACATAGTATAAAAACTTAGCTATCTAGTTAACTAGTTAAGTTTGATTGTTTTCTATTTACTGTTTCTTGTCCATCTTGCCTCATAAGAATCTACCTTCCCAAGGGCAAGGCTCAGTCTGGGTTTGGTTCACTTCTGTACCTCAAGGACTCAGAACAGCACTAGGCACACAGCAGCTGTCTGACTTATATTCATGGAGGGAACACAGGTACTTTTGTGCAGCCTGGGGACCTCCGGCTCCCTGAGCATCTTACCTCTTGTGACCTACTCCCCGGCTCCACCTCTACACCCTCATTCACACCCAGGATACGTCAGTACCTGAAACACCTACCAGAGGCCAGACCACAAATTCAGAATACCCCCCTCCGGAACCATAACCTGTCCTCTGGCTCACAGGACACCTGTGTTTTGACGTCATCAGGAACCCAAGCAAATGAGTATCTTCCCTGTCTCCCCAGTCGTTACCTCCTTCCTGTCATCATTCTGCCCTCTCCCCAGCTTTGATCTCATGATCTCTAACCACCCTTCATTAAATTCTCAAACTGCCCTTTCGTTCTTTAATCTAACCCAGCAAATCCTCCAACTTAGATGAACTTTAATTTTCCACTTAAGCAGTGTGGAGCACTACCAAGAGAAAAAGTCTCGAGAAAGCAGGGCACACTGATACCACTATGCATTTAAGTCTATAAGCTCAAGCAGAGCTTCGTATTTTTAGAAATTCTACTACTGTGCTCTGGTGCCAACTGATTTCCCGCTGTTGACAACTATTTTAAACTTTCACCCTCTTAAAGAGATTCTGTCAACTTTTCCACGCTGTCTCAGAAAGTGGTGCTTATTTCAGAGGAAAAAATGACTATTTAGGAAGCATTTCAAGTTTAGTTAGCAGTCATCACTTCTTCCTTGTCCTCTGCCATTCCTCTCCTGCCCCCCTGCTACTGGAGGCCAAGCCCTCCCCACACGCTCCCTGTCCCGTCCTCCCGTGCTTTCTCTGAAACTTTTCTCCGCTGTCTCCTCATCGTCAGCTCTCACAGGAGGGATGTCAACTCAGGGCGGGGTCTCAGTCTCAGTAATCTCTCCCCCTCTCTCAAAAGGAAAGAACTGACTGCCGTCCCTAATTCCCAATGAACAGAAGCCAGTTGGCCGCTTAAAGCGGAAGCAGAATCACCGCACTTGTCTGCCCCACACCTTCCGACACGCACCACCTCTCCTAATTCCCGAACCACCTCTCCTAATTCCCGAGTCCTCAGCATGGCCCTCGGGGTCCCCCGCCCCCACCACCGCTGTCGTCACTGCCGTCTGCTCCTCCTCCTCGGCCACTCAGTCCCAGCTTTCTTCCTATTTCTCAACGTACTAAGCTCCTGACCCTGAGTCTTTGTACTTGCCGTCCGCTCCGTCTGCAGCGTTCTTTACGTGATCATAAGAAACGTTCTTCATGTAACTACATGGCCCACCCAGTGTCTCACCCCAGCCCAGCCTCTGCTCAGATGCTCCCCGTGGCAGAAAGGCCTTACCCAACCCCCTTGCCTGAACAGCGCTCCTTCCCTCTCTAGTCCCTCTCTCTCATTCGCCTTTATGGTCCTCAGCACCACCTGACCTGTAATGTGTATCCTGTATGTCCCACTCTTTCCAAACTCCATGGGAGTGTGGGCCTGGTTTTATCTACTGCTGTCTCCCCAGTGCTAAAACAGTGCCAGGCAAGGAGTAAGTTGAAGGAATCCATGGCTTTTATGCGTGGAAGCAGGGGATTCAGGTTTTGGCTGAGCAGTTGGGTTGCTGTCGAGTAACGTGAAGGAGAAGCTTGCAGGATGGGGTCAAATGCTGCACTGCAGCCACGTGAAGTTTAAGAGGCAACACGCTCCCCAGGGTAATTCATCCATCCATCCACGGGGCTTGATCACCAACTACAGGCTACTGATTCCCAGAATTTTATCTGCAGCCCAGGTCTTTTTACTGAACAACAGATTCACAAAGATAACTGCCTACCCAGGAGTTCCATGTGGACCCTACAACTCAGCATGTTTTAAAACTAACCAAACCCCACGTTTAACACACATGCACATTATTCCTCCTCTGGCGTCAAACTGCACTGCGCCCACCTGGTAGCTCAAGTCAGAAATCTGGTCTTCCTCAGCCCTTCCTGCACATGTCCCTATTCGGCTGCCTGCCATGCCCTATACATCTGCTCTCCTGAACACCTTGAGGATGTTTTTACTCCCACCTACTACAGTTTATGCCACTTTTCCATTCCAGGCCATGACCATTTCCTTCCTGCTTGGTCCCTTACAATAGCCTCTCAAAGACTGGTTTCTCCTTGTTAATTAACTTGTGCTCTGCTGGAATACACCACACACTCAGCCTATTTAAAAGCACAGAAGACTTTGCTTTCAGTACTGCCCGCTTTAGACACCAGAGCGTCTAGGTCCGAAACATAAGAAAGTAACTGAAATACAATCATACCGTGGGGAAAACGCTCCAGTTTTATTCATCTGTCTCCATTTTTTTCAAAGCTGTGTTTCTCATATTTCAGCTTAATACATTACAAAACTGTCTCCAGAAGACACAGTTGTCTCTTAAAAGTTTCATACCTGAATAACAGCACTAAACCAACATGTATTGCCAACATTTTTCAGCCCCACTGGCCAACCGTCAACTCGTCTCCAGTCATTGGGATTGGGATTTTCTCCCCAGACTTCACAGCGTTTTCTCTTTGAGCGTTTAGTTTCTGCAGAGGTTACCTCGTGCATCCTATATTGTGCCAACATACCACACATCAAAAAAGAAAAGAGTTAAACTGTTATACTATAAGGAGGCTGTAGATAACCCTTCATAGGAAATTCAAAATGCCAGGTACACTACTAACTGGGTTATCACTAGGCATATCATAACTTTAGTTTTAACATAAATGAAAAGTAAGGTTTAAACATGAAGTTGTTAAAATCCTTCCTAGCAGAGATTATTACCAGTAAGGACCCTGATGAAACTGAGTTGAGACTCAAGACTATTAAAAGTTTTACATTTCAATGAAAGTGCTTTATTTCAGACTTGCCATTGAAAGAGGCAAAGAGAGACACTCAGCAAAAGCTAAGCGCCTCCAAATTGTTTAACACACATACATGCTCCTAAGCAACTCAGCAATAGGAGGGGATCAACATGTCTACAAACTAACATGCCACCTCTGGAACTGGGTATTTGTGAACAATACCAATCACTAAATCAGTACTAATTCAAAAAATATATCCCTCTAGTCATTTCTGAGACAGGGAAGTTAATAACTTTCATTTTCAAAGCCAACAACGTAACTCTCAAAGTTCACAAAGGCTCAAGGTTTATGAACAGAATATGAACTCATAGACACCTTAAAAAAAAGAGAATATGTATTTATCAGATATTTGCACTAGTTTGGTTTCCATCCTATCAACTGAAAACTACAAAACCTTGCAGTTTCTACTCAACTCAAAGACAGCAGGCTGCAATAAGACTCATCATATTTAGCTTCTTCAAAAGTGAACCACAGAGTAAGTAACCTAACATGAATTTAAATTTTCTCATAAAATAAGTTTCATTTAGGTGCAACTAAAGAAGTCTGGCAGAACTGTCTTTGACCTACACAATAGGGTGTGGAGCAAAGATTATAAATTAAGTCAATAACCTGTTAAGATCTCTTCCATCAGCTTGAATTTTGGGGGACTCCAGCAGACTCAAAGCAATGGCAGCCTGAAGATCATCCTTGCTATCGTGAGTAAGGTCTATCACTTCTGTAAGATAAACAGAAATTTAATTAGACTACATGCAGGAAACACTGCCTTTCTGTCTATATTGAAGGCAAAAAGGTAAAAGCAGTCACAAAATTAGCTCTCACTAAATGGCTCATCTGTGAAAAAACAACCTTATTACTCCATGCCAGAGTCAAAGTAATAACTTACTGCCACACTGTAACCTTAAGACTAGTTAACAGTACAGTAATAACAAGCTGCTAAAGTGCAATGAATCAAATACCCCCTTTTGCAGCCTTACTTCAGAGTCAGAAATATATCCCATACCTGTAGGTTAAATAGTGTACTTGATGCAAAGTAGCAGCTAAAAGTTAAACATTCAAAAAATGGGTACTTTCAATCTCACACAAACTACTCTAGAAATAGGGAATATACTCCTCAATCCATTTTACAGTCAGCATAACACCTTGTAATATCCCAAGCCAATCAAGGACAGTAAGAGAAAGGCAAAATGGCAAACTCACGCATGATCACAGATGTAAAAAGCCTAAATATGAGCAAGCAGAATCCTGCTAACATACCACAAAATATTACATATTAAGACCAAGCTGAATTCACTGTAGAAATGAGATACCAAGCTAATGCTAGAAAAGAGACCAGTTCATTACCTAAACAATTAAAAGGAGAAAATGATCATCTCAACAGACACAGAAAAAGCATTTGATAACATTCAACCTCTGTCAAGGAATAAAAACTCCAAGCCAAACAGCAAGAGAAAAACTATTTTTAGACTGAGAAAGAATTATCCATGGAAAACCCACAGCAGACTTTATAGTGAACTGTGAAATTTCCTTTAAAACCAAGAGTAAGTTGAAGATGTCTCTTGTGAGGGCTTTTACTCACCGTGGCTGTCAAAGCTCCAGGTAGTGTGATAAGAAAATAAGATAAAAGTTTAAAAAATGAAGAGTGCAAAGTAAGAAACAAAACTCGTAATTCACATATACAATGAAGCCCAAAATAATATGGAAAATGGGTATAATGAATAGTAAGAGGTGGTTAGATGAGCAATCAATGAACAAAAGTTAAACGAATTTCTATATATGAGCAATGAAATAATTTAGAAAGAAAAAAATCACAAAGAATGTAAAACTAACAATCAAGACTTTGTCTACCAGCCTAAGAATAAATGTATGGATCAATGGAACAGAATTAGTGGAACTGAACTGACAGTCCAGGAATAAACCTCACAGTTGTAGTCAACTGATTTTCAACACAGGTACCAAGGCAATTCAACAGAGAAAGAATATCTTTTCAACAAAAGGTGCTGGGACAATTGGATATCCACAGGCAAAAAATGACTTTTAACTCCTTCCTCACATCATTTACAAAAATGAACTCAAAGAGTGGATCAAGCCCTCAAGATAAGAGGTAAAACAAAACTCTAAAATAGGTTAACTCTTCATGACCTTGGATTAGACCATGGCGTCTTCCAGATGACACTAAAAGTACAAGAGTTAAAGAAAAATCTGATAAATTTGACATCACCAAATAAATATCTCTGGGCTTCAAAGGATACCATCAGGATAGTGAAAAGACAACCCACAAAATGAGAGAAAAATTGTGCAAATCGTGTATCTGGTAAGGGAATTATGTACAGAATATATTAATTCCTGCAACTGAAAAATAAAAAGACCAACTTTAATATAATAAAATAATATATAATTTAAAAAAAACTTTAAAAACGGGCGAAGAATTTCAATGGACAATTCTCTGAAGGAGATACACAAATGGCCAATAAGCACATGAAACAATGTTCCACATTATTAGCCATTCAGTTCAGTTCAGTCAATTCAGTCGCTCAGTTGTGTCTGACTCCTTGCAATTCCGTGAATAGCAGCACACCAGGCCCCTCTGTCCATCAGCAACTCCTGGAGTTCACTCAGGCTCACGTCCATCGAGTCAGTGATGCCATCCAGCCATCTCATCCTTGGTCATCCCCTTCTCCTCCTTCCCCGAATCTCTCCCAGCATCAGGGTCTTTTCCAATGAGTCAACTCTTCGCATGAGGTGGCCAAAGTACTGGAGTTTCAGCTTTAGCATCATTCCTTCCAAAGAAATCCCAGGGATGATATGCAGAATGGACTGGTTGGATCTCCTTGCAGTCCAAGGGACTCTCAAGAGTCTTCTCCAACACAACAGTTCAAAAGCATCAATTCTTCGGTGCTCAGCTTTCTTAACAGTCCAACTCTCACATCCATACATGACTACTGGAAAAACCATAGCCTTGACTAGACAGATCTTTGTTGGCAAAGTAATGTCTCTGCTTTTCAATATGCTATCTAGGTTGGTCATAACTTTTCTTCCAAGGAGTAAGCGACTTAATTTCATGGCTGCAGTCACCATCTGCAGTGATTTTGGAGCCCCCCCAAAATAAAGTCTGACACTGTTTCCACTGTTTCCCCATCTATTTCCCATGAAATGATGGGACCAGATGCCATGATCTTCGTTTTCTGAATGTTGAGCTTTAAGCCAACTTTTTCACTCTCCTCTTTCACTTTCTTCAAGAGGCTTTTGAGTTCCTCTTCACTTTCTGCCATAAGGGTGGTGTCATCTGCATATCTGAGGTTATTGATATTTCTCCCGGCAATCTGGATTCCAGCTTGTGCTTCTTCCAGCCCAGCGTTTCTTATGATGTACTCTGCATATAAGTTAAATAAGCAGGGTGACAATATACAAACTTGACGTACTCTTTTTTCTATTTGGAACCAGTCTGTTTTTTCATGTCCAGTTCTAACTGTTGCTTCCTGGCCTGCATACAGATTCTCAAGAGGCAGGTCAGGTGGTTTGGTATTCCCATCTCTTTCAGAATTTTCCACAGTTTATTGTGATCCACACAGTCAAAGGCTTTGGCATAGTCAAGAAAGCAGAAATAGATGTTTTTCTGGAACTCTCTTGCTTTTTCCATGATCCAGCGGATGTTGGCAATTTGATCTCTGGTTCCTCTGCCTTTTCTAAAACCAGCTTGAACATCTGGAAGTTTATGGTTTGCGTATTGCTGAAGCCTGGATTGGAGAATTTTGAGCATTACTTTACTAGCATGTGAGATGAGTACAATTGTGCAGTCGTTTGAGCATTCTTTGGCACTGCCTTTCTTTGGGATTGGAATGAAAACTGACCTTTTCCAGTCCTGTGGCCACTGCTGAGTTTTCCAAATTTGCTGGCATATTGCGTGTAGCACTTTCACAGCATCATCTTTCAGAATTTGAAATAGCTCAACTGGAATTCCATCACCTCCACTAGCTTTGTCCGTAGTGATGCTTTCTAAGGCCCACTTGACTTCACATTCCAGGATGTCTGGCTCTAGGTGAGTGATCATACCATCGTGATTACCTGGGTCATGAAGCTCTTTTTGGTACAGTTCTTCTGTGTATTCTTGCCACCTCTTCTTAATATCTTCTGCTTCTGTTAGGTCCAGACCATTTCTGTCCTTTATCAAGCCCATCTTTGCATGAAATGTTCCCTTGGTATCTCTTAATTTTCTTGAAGAGATCTCTAGTCTTTCCCATTCTGTTCTTTTCCTCTATTTCTTTGCATTGATCACTGAAGAAGGCTTTATTATCTCTTGCTATTCTTTGGAACTCTGCATTCAGATGCTTGTATGTTTCCTTTTCTCCTTTGCTTTTCACTTCTCTTCTTTTCACAGCTATTTATAAGGCCTCCCCAGACAGCCGTTTTGCTTTTTTTGCGTTTCTTTTCCATGGGGATGGTCTTGATCCCTGTCTCCTCTACAATGTCATGAACCTCATTCCATAGTACATCAGGCAGTCTATCTATCAGATCTAGGCCCTTAAATCTATTTCTCACTTCCACTGTATAATCATAAGGGATTTGATTTAGGTCATACCTGAATGGTCTAGGGGTTTTCCCTACTTTCTTCAATTTCAGTCTGAATTTGGCAATAAGGAGTTCATGATCTGAGCCACAGTCAGCTCCTGGTCTTATTTTTGTTGACTGTATAGAGCTTCTCCATCTTTGGCTACAAAGAATATAATCCATCTGATTTCGGTGTTAACCATCTGGTGATATCCATGTGTAGAGTCTTCTCTTGTGTTGTTGAAAGAGGGTGTTTGCTATGATCAGAGCATTTTCTTGACAAAACTCTATTAGTCTTTGCTCTGCTTTATTCCGTATTCCAAGGCCAAATTTGCCTATTATTCCAGGTGTTTCTTGACTTCCTACTTTTGCATTCCAGTCCCCTATAATGAAAAGGAGATCTTTTTTGGGTGTTAGTTCTAAAATGTCTTGTAGGTCTTCATAGAACCATTCAACTTCAGCTTCTTCAGCGTTACTGGTTTGGGCATAAACTTGGATTACTGTGATATTGAATGGTTTGCCTTGGAAACAAACAGAGATCATTCTGTCATTTTTGAGACTGCATCCAAGTACTGCATTTCGGACTCTTTTGTCGACCATGATGGCTACTCCATTTCTTCTTTAACCATTAGGAAATTCAAATCAAAACCACAATGAGATTAACGTTTCACACCCACTTGGAAGCGTCAGTGAAATGTAGAGACGTTAGAACCTTGTGTAGTGCTAGTGGGAATGTAAAATGGTGCAGTTGCTGGGAAAGCTAGAGGAATGGAGTTTGGCAATTCTTCAAAACTTTGAACACAGAAAGTTTCATGACATTTATTTTTTTGGATATGACACCAAAAGCACAGACAAAAACAAAAATCAACAAACAGAGCTAAATCAAGCTTTGTAAAAACTTTAAAAGCATAAAGGACACAATCAAAAGAGTGAAAAGACAATCTACAGAATCGAAGAAAATATCTGCCAATCACATATCTGATAAAGAGTTAATATCCAGAATATATACAGAACTTCTACAACTCAACAACAATAAAAAGTGAACTAATCTGACTGTAAAATAGGTAAAAGACTTCAATAGACATTTCTCCAAAGATGATGTAAGATGGCTAACAAGCATATGAAAACATGCTCAGTGTCACTAATCATCAGAGAAAGTGCAGAGTAAAACCACAATGTGCTGCTATCGCCTCACATCCATTAGAATGGCCATCAAAAAACCAACCCCAAACCAGAAAATAACAAGTATTAGTGAGGATTTGGAGAACCTGGAACTCTTCTGCATTGCTGGTAGGATTATTGAATGGTGCAAATGCTACGGCAAATAGTACAGAGGCTCCTCAAAAAATTAAAAGTAGACTCCCATATGATCTAGCAATCTCACTTCTGGGTATACATCAGGGTCTCAGAGGCATCTGCACATCCAAGTTCAAATGGCTCTATTCACAAGAGTCAAGAGGTGGAAGCAACCCCAATATCCATTGGCAGATAAATGGATAAACAAAATCTGGTATATACATATAACGGAGTATTATTCAACCTGAAACAGAAAGGAAATTCTAACATGCTACAATCTGAATGAGCATTAAAGACCTCATACTAAGTGAAACAAGCCAGGCACAAAAGGACAAATACTCTACGATCCCACTTTTAAAACGTACTTAAGAGTAGTCAAAATCATGGAAAACAGAACGGATAGAGGTTGCTAGGAGAAGGGTAATAGGGAATTACTGTTTAATGGGTACAGGTTTCGGTCTCATAAGACAGAGTTCTGGAGACGGATGGTGATGACAGCTGCATGATGACATGAATGTACATCATACCAGTGAATTGTATGCTTTAAAATGGTTATGACAGTAATTTTCATGTTATGTGTAATTTACCATAAGGAAAAAAATTGGAAAGAAAAGAAAGGAAATCCTGTCACATGCCACTGCGTTGATGAACATTGAGGATATTACATTAAATGAGATAAGCTAGTCATGAAAACATAAATACTATATGATTCCACTTATATGAGGTATTTAAAGTAGTCAACTTCATAGAAGCAGAAAGCAGAAGGCTGTACCAGGGGTGGGGTAGAGAGAGAAAAGGGTTGCTTAATGGGAATGAAGTGTCAGATTTACAAGACAGTTTGGAGATCTTTTACACAATAATGTGAAAATACTTAACACTACTGAAATATACACTTAAAATTGGTTAAAATGTAATTTTGTTAATGTGTTTTTACCACAACTGAAAAAAAGGATTCCAGCTAATAAATTACAAGGTAATGATATATAAAATATTATCATTTTGAAATCTCCAACAAAATAAAGAATCTAAGCAATAATCACCAATGGTGGCTGGAAACACCAGGTGGGGAACTTTATGATAAATGAATCAAGCTGACAACCTGAACACACTAACAATTTTAACAACACAAACAAGGGGTAACCAGACATTATTTGCTTCTTGATATGACAAAACAGAAGAAATATACACAATAGTACCTATGACACTGTCATGCCAGATAAGCACCTAAACTAACAGAAAGACAGAGGACATAAAACTTCATTAAAGTGTACCACAGAAATGCAAACAGCAAATTCCAGATTTATGAAACATGACAAAAAAAGAGATCGGGAATTTATAGATAAAAGGAATCTTAGAAACATTTCAAACATATTTTTTAACATGTATTTTTTATTAAAGTATGGTTGACTTACAATGTTTCAGGTGCGCAGGAAGGTGATTCATTATACAAATATACATATATTATTTCTGAAATTATTTTCCATTATAGGTTATTTCAAGATATTAACTATAGTCCCATGCCATATAGTAAAGCTTTGTTGCTTCATGCATTATCTATTTTTTAATTAGAAATGAAGCATTCTATTCATACTAAGTCAAACAAGTGGAATCAAAATGTCATACTTTTTTCAGTTAGGCAAAAATTCGTAAGTTTTTAAAAATATATATAATACATATTTATATATATGTATACAAACGCTTTTCTACTACACCTGATAGAGGCTTGAGAAAGAAAATTTAAAAAAAGAGATGGAAAAGCTGGAGAACATAAACTAAATGAAATGGGAATACTGAATATGAAATAGAAAAAGTGAAACAAACTAGATAAAAGGTTATCATATAGTCCAGTTGTTTTTAAACATGACTGCTCATTAGAAACATACCTGGAGCTCTGGAGAAAATAAGCAATACCTGAGCATTTGAATTTTTCAAAAAATTTCAAGATAATTCTGGTATGCACCTGGATTTTAAAAACTTATTTTTTTCAGAGGTTTTTCTATTATATCTTAGTTTTGGTGATATAGAGCTCTACTATTTTTCTGTTGCCAATCATGATACAATGGTATTAAACGAGTGATAGTTACATAATCGCAATAGTAAAAGATGTTTATATGTTTTCACAATCAAGAGCCGGAAAAAAAATAAAAGATAATCACAACTGCAAGTCTTAATGGGAACATGATTAACTGAATAATATAAAATAATTACATACAATTTGAGGGGGGGGGGTCAAGCAGAGTGATGTGGTAAATGGAAGTACATACATGAACATGTTTTCATCTGCCCAGCAAGTCTTTTGGTTGATGCATTTAATCCGTTTACATTTAAGGTAATTATCAATATGTATGATCCTATTACCATTTTCTTAATTGTTTTGGGTTTATCTTCTGTAAGTCTTTTCCTTCTCTTGTGTTTCCTGCCTAGAGAAGTTCCTTTAGCATTTGTTATAAAGCTGGTTTGGTGGGCTGAATTCTCTTAACTTTTGCTTGTTTGGAAAGCTTTTGATTTCTCCATTAAATCTGAAGGACAGTCTTGCTGAGTAGAGTATTCTTGGTTGTAGGTTCTTCCCTTTCATCACTTTAAATATATCATGCCATTCCCTTCTGGCTTGCAGAGCTTCTGTTGAGAAATCAGCTGATAGCCTGATGAGAGTTCCCTTGTAATATTTTATTTGTCTTTAATTTTTGTCAGTTTGATTACTATGTGTCTTGGTGTGTTCCTCCTTGGGTTTATCCTTCCTGGGACACTCTGTGATTCCTGGGCTTAGCTATTTCCTTTCCCATGTTCAGGAAGTTTTCACCTATTATCTCTTTAAATATTTTCTTAGATCCTTTCTCTCTTTTCTCCTTCGGGACCCCTATAATGTGAATGCTGGTGTGTTTAACATTGTCCCAGAGGTCTCTTAGGCTGTCTTCTTTTTTCTATATTCTGTTCTGTGGCAGTGGTTTCCACGACTCTGTCCTCCAGGTCTCTTATCCATTCTCCAGCCTCAGTTATTCTGCTGCTGATTCCTTCTAGTGTATCGTTCATCTCTGTTTGTCTGCTCTTTAGTTCCTCTAGGTCTCTTATCCATGCTTCCGCCTCAGTTATTCTGCTGCTGATTCCTTCTAGTCTATTGTTCATCTCTGTTTGTCTGCTCTTTAGTTCCTCTAGGTCTCTGGTAAACATTTCTTGCATCTTCTCATCTTTGTCTCCACTCTCTTCTGAGATCCTGGATCATTTTCATTATCATTATTCTGAATTCATTTTCTGGAAGGTTGCCTATCTCCGCTTCATTTAGTTGTTTTTCTGGGATTTTATCTTGTCCCTTCACCTAAGACATAATTTTCTGCTTTTTCATCATGATTAACTTCCTGTAATACAGTTTTTGTTTTAGCCATCTGTGAGACTGTGCTACTTCTTGCTGCTTCTGTCCCCCCTCTGATGGTTGAGGCTAAGAGGCTTATGTAAGCTTCTTGATGGGAGAGACTGGTGAAAAACTTGATGGAAAAACTGGGTCTTGCTCTGGTGGGCAGGGCCTTGCTCAGTAAAGCTTTAATCCAATTATCTGCTGTTGGCTGGGGCTGCACTCCCTCCCTTGTAGTTGTCTGGCCCGAGGCAACCCAGCCCTGGGGTCTACAGGCTCCACAGTTGAGTTAATGGCAACCTCCAAGAGGGTTTACGCCAAAGGGGGCCATCCAGGGCCCCCGTCTCTGTGGTGAGCCCCTGCCGACCCACGCCTGCACAGGAGGCCCTCCAACCCTAGCAGGTAGCTTTGGTTCAGCCTCTGGTGCGGTCATTGCTCCTCTCCTCTGGTCTCAGTGCACACAAAATTTTGTTTATGTCCTCCAAGACTGGAGTCTTTTTTCCCCTCAGTCCTCTGGAAGTCCTATCACCAAATCCTGCTGGCCTTCAGGGCCAGATTTCCTGGCCTTCCAGCCCCTTTGTTGGATCCCAAGGCTGGGAAGCCTGACATGGGGTTCAGAACCTTCACAACAGTGAGAGAATTCTTTGGCATTATTGTTCTCCAGCCTGTGGGTCACCCACCCAGCAGACATGGGATTTGATTTTTTTCATGACTGTATGCCTCCTGCTGTCTAACCTTGGCTTCTTCTTTTTCTCTGGATGTGGGATATCTTCTCTTGGTGGGTTCCAGTGTCATCCTGTCTGGCTGCAAATTTTTGCAGGTTGTCCTCCTGCAAAGCTAGTTGCAAATTTGGTCCTCTTGCAGGAGGAGAGGAGTGCACATTCTTCTATTATCCGTCATCTTGAACCAGACTTCAAACATAGCTTAATGTTTTATTTTATGTGGGTCACTATACTCTCAAACCGGGAGAAGGCAATGGCACCCCACTCCAGTACTCTTGCCTGGAAAATCCCATGGACAGAGGAGCCTGGTAGGCTGCAGTCCATGGGGTCTCTAGGAGTCAGATACGACTGAGCGTCTTCACTTTCACTTTTCACTTTTATGCACTGGAGAAGGAAATGGCAACCCACTACAGTGTTCTTGCCTGGAGAATCCCAGGGACGGGGAGCCTGGTGGGCTGCCGTCTTTGGGGTCGCACTGTGTTGGACACAACTGAAGTGACTTAGCAGCATACTCTCAAACCAACTACCAACATATTGTTCATGAGACAAGCAAGGAAATTCCTACAACAGTATTTCATGAGATTAAGAAATTGTTATTAATTTCTAAGTGTGATAATGTTGCAGTCATGAAAAAAAGGTACTTTAGAAATTTTTTTTAACTTAAGCATAAATTGTTATATGATCTAGCAATTCCACTCCTAGGTATACACCACAAAGAATTAAAACCAGATAATGAAGTAAAATGGAAAACACGAAAATAATGTAACAGAGCTAATACTGCAGATTAGTGGGGCAAGTACTGCCTTTTCAATAAAACATCCTGGTAGCGAGGGGAGGTGCTCGGGGGGCAGTGACAGATCTAACTATATTTCTATCTTATGTCTTACCAAAATAATCCATTTCAGATGAATTAAATATTTAAATGTGAAAAGCAAAACATTATGATTTTAGAAGAAAATATAACAGAATATCCTATGATGTCATGGTACAGGAGTTCTTAAAAAGCATAAACCACAGCAGAAGATTAATAAATGAAAGCTATTTATCAGCTCATCACCACAGAGGAAAAACACAGGTCATCAACAAGAAGGTATCTGCAATGCCCAAGTCCAGAAAAATGGATTCATATCAAGAAAATAAGGTTACTATCAGTATGAATATAAAGAATCAATAGAAAGAAACAAGCAGAAAAACCAGCAGAAGATACTAAGAGAAATGTCACATGAAGGAACATGAAGGTCAAAAAGGAAAAAATCAGTATCATTATTTAAGTTGTTAAAATTCTAGTTAAAAACAAGACAATCATTTTATATCAAAAGCACAAGCAACAATTTTACAATCTAACAATTGTAACAGCAAGAGTTACCCTCAAATTCTATTGGTGGGAGTATACGTAGGTTAAAAAAATCATTTCGGAAACTGATGTCACCAATGCTGTGTGCTTAGTCGCTCAGTGCTCAGTGTGTCCGACCCTTTGTGTCCCCACAGACTATAGCCTACCAGGCCTCTCTGTCCACGGGGATTCTCCAGACAAGAATACTGGAGTGGGTAGCCTTTTCCTCCAGGGGATCCTCCCAACCCAGGGATCAAACCCAGGATTTCCGCATTACAGGCGGATTCCTTACCATCTCAGACACCTAATACCTACTAAGATGAAGACAGGCATGTTTCAGTACTCACCGATTACATTGCGAGTCTTTAAACACTAAAGAAACTCTTGCCTACGTGCATGAAAAAACGCGAATCAAAATAGCTCACAGTAGATTTGTTCATAATGGCAAAAAAATTCAAAACAACTCCAAAGTCAATCAACAAATATAGCAATTCTCTTGTGTATTCAGACCAAGAAATACTACACATGAAAAGAAATAACTATAGGTATAGCCAACACGGATGCATCTCAAAAAGAAAAATATGGATTGAAATAAGTCACTGTGCACTAAAAGACATATAGAAGAATATTCACAGCAGCAGCACTCAGAATAGCTCGAAAATGCCCGAATATCCATTAATACCACCTGACCCAGCTGACAGATCCTCCTCCCAGAAGCCTCTCTGGTCTCCAGAGTACCACTCTCTGGGTCTTCCTGCTATGCCTCCATACACTCTTCAGCCCCCTCCACCTTCCCCAGACATCTCAACATCGGAAGCACCTACTGCTGAGACACGAAACCTTTTCTCTTTTCTATATCCGCTCCCTAGGAGAGCTCATCCTTTCCCATTACTTTATGTACCATTTATAAGTTTATGAATTCAAGTTTTATCCAGGTCCAGCCCAGCTCTCTCCCCTGAACGGCACACTTGGATCTCCACTGTCTTTCTGATACTCCACATTGATGTCTAACAGGCCTCTTGAATTTAATATTTCCAAAATCGATCTTCTCATTTTCCACCCCAAATCTGCTCCATCGGTAATTATTCCCATGTCAGTTAAGTACAACTCCACCCTTTCAGCTGCTTAGGAAAAAAAACCTGGAGTCATCTTAACCCTTCTCTTTTTGTCACAGCTCTCATCTCCTTGTAAGCAGATCCTGTGCAGCAAGCGCCTGTCACCCTTCCACCACTGCCTCCTGGCCTACACTGCCCTCATCAGCAACAGCTTCCTCAATGGTGCTGGGCTCCTGTATCTGCCCCTGCTCACTACTCCCTCCCACAGTTCTGTTCTCAACATAGCAGCCAGAATGATCCTTAGAAGTGGAAACCAGTCTACAGCATTCCTCCGCAGCAAACTCTCCAATGGCTGGTCCTCCAGCTCAGAGTACAAGCCAAGCAGCTATGAAGCCTCTGCATAATCTGCCTCCCGTTCACTCCCTCCATGGCCTCATCTCTCACAAGGCAGCAATTCTTGTTCCTTTTGTTCATCTCCAGTGCCTAAAAGAGTGCTTGGCACCTAACAGGGGCTCATTAAATAACTGCTGAGTGAATGGAACCATTTAAGTGCTGAGAATTGTGCCTGGTACCTCATTATGGCTCAGTAATTAGCCATGATTACCATTATTTCCGAAGGGTTGATGTGATGGAAAGGACACTCGCAGAAACTCATCTCTTAATTTCTGCTAGCTCAGAAAAGGGCCCAGCCAGGATATACCTACTTGCTAATTCCTCTTTGCTGGCAGCACTCCCCTCTTCTTCAGATGGTTCTGCAGCAGTCTCTTGGCTGGGCTCTTTAACTCTTTCATCAGTGAGAAGGCTGACTGCCTGGGTGATGTCACCATTACTGGCCTAAGAGGAGGGGAAAAAAAACAAATTTCAAAAGTCAAACATCATGGCATTTAAAATAAACAACAAGTGAGTTTGGGGGTTATAACTCCTTACTACCCTGGTGTCATACTAAATCTAGGTATAATTCTAGGATATACAGTAGAAAACTTGAAGCGATGCTATCACACTCTCAGGTACAGGAAGGGAGTGCCCTGCGCTGATTTCCCACAGCATGCAAACAAGAATGAAACCTCATTGCTTTGGATACTTCTCCTCCCAACTGCACAATGGCTAAGGCATGATGTTAAGACTCCAAATGAAGACAGCCCCTACAATAAAGGTGCCGAACAATCATCATAGTCTCTAGTGGTGACCACACTTCTATTTCGTTTTAACTTTTTAAACTTTCCTTAGGGAAAAATTCTAACGTATACAATAGAAGTGGGAATATATAACTGAATCCCAAGTGCCCATCACTTGACTTCGATAGTCACTGAGCCACAGTTGATCTTATTTTATCTTTTCTGCCTTCTCTCCCCCAGATATTATGAAGTAAATCCTAAGCATCTTATTCCATCATCATCATTCAACATTTCAGAATGTATCTTTAAAAGAATATACAACCCACAGTGTTATCCTCACACAAATCACCAGTTTAAACTGCCCTGACTCATTTATTTTTTAGTTTGAATCAGGATCCATAAAAGGTCCAGACAGGGCAGTTAGTTGATATGTATCTTAAATCTCTGCAGGGTTCCCTGCACTGTCTCTTCCATCCTCAACTTTTTCCTGCTCTTATAATTTATAGGTTGAAGATACTGGGTCATTTGACCTCTAGAACTTCTGTCCCTATACATCTGCACTTTCATTTTGGCATAAAAATAGCTTGAACTGACATAACTATGATATGAACAACTGTCTAAAACCTGTTGACTCATAGAGGCCTTGAAACTAACCTTCAGAGCTTCCTGAAGAAAAGAAGGGTCCTGAATGCCTGTGACTTCTCTCAGCTGATTTAGCAGCATTTGGCAGCTCTGTATTTCAGAAACAAAATGAACACGTGTCAATCAGAAAGTAAACCTGGATACATGTAAAGGAGAGACATAAACATCTAGGGTAAACAGGCTTGAGAACTGCATTTCTTACCTTAAAAAACCAACAAGCTCCAAGCAACAAGGTACTGACTGTCAGACACATTGTGAAATGTCAAATGTATGACTCTCTTAAAAGCTTCATCAGAGAAAATGCTTTTGGTACTTATGGAAGAAATACAAGTAAAGAGTAAAATTACAAATATATACAATATTTAAATGTAATATTCTAGCCTAATGGACACTTAAAGTGCCTCATGTTTCTCTCTGTGAGCAGTGCGTAAGTAGGTCACTATAAGGAGTCCAGGGAATTTGCATGGATATGAAGATGTGCTATTTTAAGCTTCACTGCACATGCCATTTGTGTGTGTCACTTTTCACTGACAATAAGTTTCCGATCATGTAATTAACAAACGACACCAACAATGTCGCATTTGAAACTTTAGGTCTGATCGATTAAAAAGAAGTATAGATAAAGCCAGAATTTTCTGAATTATAAACAAAATTCCAGAGAGAATAAAGTATTGAGTGTTTTCTCTTCATTAATCCGAATCATGGCAAAACCTTCCGTGCTACAAGATCAGTTTATAAGCCCCCTTTGAAAGTCTTCACTAAGCATTTGGTCCTGTTTTGCACAAAGACAAAAGTTAACACAAAACACCTATTTACAAGTAAGGTCAACTTAAACAGTTAGTTGGCCCAAGTGAAGACATACTGATCTTTCAGATGAATACTGAAAACGGAACAGTTCAAATTTAGTCCAGCCAGCAGAAATCTAATTTATACTATTCTTAAGGTTATCCTAGAATGAAGCCTCGAATCAACAGCTGATGTTTGACCACTAACTATCCTTCAGTTAGCGCTGTGTCTCCAAGAGGCAGTCTCGTTCCCTGCCAGCTGTAAGAGAAACAGTATCCTCTGTTCTTCAACAGCTGAGGGCCCAATGCAACACTCAAGTATCACGCACTAGAAAAAACGAACTGAAACACCCCTGTGCAGTCCTCAGAAAAGCATCAACAGGCTTTCTGTTCTAGTCACAGGCCGTGGTCATAGGCTCAAAATGGAACCCTACCCTGCTGAGCCCAGCAGCGGCTGGGCATCTGTCTCAGGCAGTCACTGCCTGGGCACTGGGAGAAGGACTTTCGCACTAAGAAGTGTCCAGAGCTAACCTTGGAAAACACTGAAAACACCCAGCATGTGATGTTTAGAAATGTAAAGTATCAAAGTCTGTTTCCAAACGAATCCTAATTCCATTGATATACTGTGTAAAAGTATGCAAATCTATATAGCTCAATCATACCCAATTTTCTAAAAAGTCCAAATTGACGTACCCAAAAAAGGATGGAATAACAACTGGGAAGGGGAAATGGGTAGTGTATCAGCCCTGAACCGGAACCAAGAAGGGAAGAGTGGGATAGACAAAAACACCTTCACCTCGACCACTCGGCGTTGCAACAAGACAATGCCAGGTGGAATAACAGCTCACACACTCTGCTTTCTTCCCGCCAGGTGCTGTTCCAAACACTTCAGAGGCATTAACTCATTTATTTCCCAGAACAAACCTGTGAGAGAGACACTGCGCCCATCTGATGGAAGACTGAGGCACAGAGGGGTTGAGTAACTTACAGAAAATTACTGCTAGTAAGGGCTGGAGCTGGGATTTGACCCCAGACTGTCCAACTCCAGAGTCTGCACCCTAACCTCTATGCCATGTTGTATCTGAGAAGATGAAGAAAACAGGCAAAAATGCCTACTTAATGCAAAACAATGCAAATATTTTATTCTTAAATTTTGACCTTGATCTTAAGCAAGTTCCCTATTTTTATTTTAGATGCCTTTATAGAAGCACAGTTTTGATTACTTAGTAGAACAGTCAGTTCCAAATAAGCTACCATCAGGAGCTAGAGATGTAAACACTAGAAGAGACTGAATCTAAGGTGCCATTGGTTTTAAAATGGTGCCACCAAAGAGAAAAACTGCCGCTAAACTATGACACAATACCTTCACGACAGTCCTAGGAGACACATGAATCGGTCACATCAGCTTCTTGTGGCTCCAAAATGTCTCATTTATGTTGAGAAACAGAACAAGTCACCCTGCTTCCAGGTGCATAGCCTGGCATGCATTAGGTAATTCTTTTGCATATTTCTCAGCAACAACATCAAAAAAGGCTTAAAACACCTACAGTATCTTCTTTTCTGAGGTCCCATGATGCATTTGATTGTAGTTTTGCATGAAAATCTGAAATTGCAATCATTCTGCCAAAGACAAATATTTTACTCACATAAAATCAAATCTGTACCCTGCTGTTCTGTTTCTATGCTTTTCTTCATAGTTTTTGTTGGTTTCACTGTTGAATCATAGTGTGATCTTTTTAAAGTCGTTTTAGACGCCAAGTAAACTAACCATGCAGTACCAACAGGGCATGTAACTTGGCTGCCATGGTGGCAGGAACAGCTATGACCAAGCCCACATGTGTGCAGACCGTGATAACTACACCACATGTGCTACATGGAGGATAGTAAATTAAGCAGCATCTCAATTTCAGAGACCTCAGAATGCCAAATAAGCGCTAATCAACGAAATATGGTATTCTAATGGTAAGTAACTTACTAATCATTACATGTGGCCACAGGTTAAAGTCCCAATCCTCTGTCTCCATGCTGTAACAGGCAGCAGCAGACATTAACACATCTAGAATAATACACTCAGGAAAGGAAAAACTCAGGTTCGTTTTATTTTTAAAGCTATTGGGCAGAGATGACAAAGACATAAAATCATTCTGTGCAGCTCCAAGAACAGTGTTATACGCATCTCATCTCCCTCAAGAACTCTGTGTGTGTGCTAAGTCACTTCAGTCCGACTCTGTGTGACCCTATGGACTGTAGCCTGCCAGGCTCCTCTGTCCTTGGGGATTCTCCAGGCAAAAATATAGGAGTGGGTTGCTCTGTCTCTGCTAGGGGATCTTCCTGACCCGGGGATCAACCCGTGTCTCCCACGTCTCCTGCACTAGCAGGCAGGTTCTTGACCACTAGTGCCACCTGGGAAGCCCCATACTATTCAAGGACTCCAGCCCCTTACTATTCTCTGCCCTTTCTAACCTTCCATGCTGATGGAACAAACAAGCCTGTAAAGGGATGGGACTTATTATCTTTACCTGATATTTCTCACTATGTGGATCTCTGTTTAAATGTGAAATTCCTGCCTCTATAAAGATAAGAATCACACAACACACTACCTAATGTGAATTATCCACAGGACAGTGCTGTTCACAATTGTAACTAATTGAACTAATTGTAACATTACTGACCGCCTTTCTGTCAGGAACTTTGGATGCCTCATACATCATGTAATTCCTGGAACAACTCTAAAATAGTCAAGGATCATCTTCATTGTGCAAATGAGAAAACTAAGGTTTACAAAACCAATTTTGTCATCAAATATCTTGTATTAAATGATTACTCAAAAATAACTAGTAACAGTCTGAACAACACATTTCACAAGGAATAAACTAGGCTACTGGCACACATATGCAACTGCTACTACATGACTCAGTCCTATAAATATTTAGCTAAACCTAAATTCTCAGTAGTACTCACAACCCAAATCCTGATCAGGCCTTCCCGGGTACGGACAGTTAAGGAATCCATCTGCAATGCAGGAGACTCAGGTTCGATCCCTGGGTCGGGAAGATCCCCTGGAGTAGGAAAAGGCAACCCACTCCAGCATTCTTACTTGTAGAATTCCATGGACAGAGGAGCCTGGTGGGTATATCTGACTTGTCAATTTTACAACAACAGACAAGCTAAGCTCATTAAGCTCTTAGTGCATCACTAACTCACAGTTTCTCAACTTCACATGAAATTGATTTAAATATTAACTTCACCATTACTATGATGCTACAAATAAAGTACACACCCAACAAGAGACAAGACAAAGCCTGTGCTCCAGTCATAATGGAGTCAAATAACTGGCAAGAGCCAACAGGTTTGCATTTCCTTAACTAAATACACATTATTTTCATAAAACAAAGAGCACTCTCTTTTCTTGCCCAGAGGCAGTAAAGAAAAACAGGCACACACAAATCTCTAGAAAGAGCTCAGCTACTCCATGGTTTTGGTGCAAAACTTCTCTGTACTCAGGTTCTCTTACAGCAAAGACGGCAACTCACCTCATCATAAACAATAAACAGGATTATCTGCGTGGTAAAAAAAACATTAAATTATCAAGTTTTTGTAATAAACAACTGGCCTAATCCTACTGCAACTAAAACTCCTGATGAGCAAACTACTGCGATTACTAATCTCACAATTGTCAAAACACCAGTTTAGCACTGTGACAAGGGTGCTTTCTAGATGATTCCATTTCTTCTAACAGGAATGCTATTTTCACCATTCTGATGCACACATTTACTGATCTCGATCGTCTATTTTTACAAGGACATTTCTAAATTTAAAACTAGGTAATTGATAAATGCTACTTTACTCCAAAGAAATAACAAGGTGTGCCTAATAAAATTCTCTCCAAAGTCAAAGATCTGGTTTTCTAATTTTAAAATAAACCTTAAATATCCAAGGAAAGTACAGGGTAACTCTAGGAATCAAAGAAAATACACAGCAGCAACTCCAGAAACCCAGGCTATATAACAGAGTCTTAACAGTCTGAGACTGCCGCTAACCTTTCCAACTTCCACGGAAAAAGTCCGCAAAAGCCCTGCTATTTTTTCAGTTTTTATTCCAGTAACAACTCTATGTTGGTACAATTTACTCATAATATGGAAATCTAAAGTGTCTTATGACTCCACAAATGACAAATAGCCATTGTTTCTGGATAAAACTGAATCCCCTGAAATTGATAACTTACTTTAATGGTGCAAAAATTAGGTACATGATGAAAATCACCACTTCAGTTCATCAACTGGCTTAACGTTTTTAAAAAGCATTAAACGCTTTTAAAAGTCAATCCTAAATGGTGTAGAGGGGTCTGAACTAATATTAAAAGCAAGGAAAAGGAATTAATCATTATTTACTCAAACTTTTTCATCTCTTTTGTCCACATTCACCGAGTAGAAAATTCTAAAAGCACAAAACGATATAAAATGAAAAGGAAATTTCCCTGTTCCTTCTATCCAGTTCCATGTCCCAGGAGTAATCACTATTAATAGTTTCTGACATCTTTCAGAAATGGTCTCTGCACATCAACGTCTTCTTTCATACTATACACGAAGTCCTGCACCTTGTTTTTTCTTACTTTAGAATACACTAAGACAATATTTTTTCATTTCTTTAAATACATATATGCCTAAACCAAATACAAGAAACAGATCCAGGAAACTAATATGACAAGTCTTATGAAATGCATCTTCAAAAATTTAAGAAAATGTCATTTAGCAATCTATCTGCTAAATGAGAAACTAAGAAAATATAGGAAAAGATATAGAAACCAAGTTTACACGCTTATAGTTTTAGAAACAAAATTCTATGTTATTATTAGATGGGCCTCAGTGTGTAGTTTCCATCTTTTATAAATAACAGGGACCAGAGAGGTGACGTGGGATGGGATTATGAACAGTTCTAAATGTCAGGATGAGTTTAGACTTGATCTGCTGTTGCTGCTGCTTAGTCACTTCAGTCGTGTCCGACTCTGTGCGACCCCATAGATGGCAGCCCACCAGGCTCTGCCGTCCCTGGGATTCTCCAGGCAAGAACACTCGAGTGGGTTGCCATTTCCTTCTCCAATGCAATGAAGTGAAAGTGAAGTCGCTCAGTCGTGTCCGCCTCTTCACGACCCCATGGACTGCAGCCCACCAGGCTCCTCCGTCCACAGGATTTTCCAGGCAAGAGTACTGGAGTGAGGTGCTAATGAACAACATAAAATCATTACAGGCTCTTCAGCAGGGAAGAAATGTGAGGGGCAAAAAAGGCACTAAAGGTATTAATCTAGCACATGTTAACAGCTAGTTTAAAAGTGGTTAAAACTAGGGAAAAAAAGCTTAACCATGAGTTACAGAGCTACTGAATCAACCAAAGATGATGAAAGCGGTAGGAACCTGGTAGGAAAAGTGGAATGGTAGAGTACAGTCTATGGGGTTTTCCAATGGCTCAGTGAGTAAAGAATACACCTGCAATGCTGGAGACACAGGAGAGGCAGGTTCGATCCCTGGGTTGGGAAGATCCCCTGGAGGAGGAAATGGCAACCCACCCCAGTATTCTTGCTGAAAAAACCCAATGGACAGACAAGTCTGGCAGGCTACAGGCCATGGGGTTACAGGGCTAAACACAATTGAGCGACTAAGCACCAAGAGTCTACTCTGCACATCTCAAAGAATGAAGAGATGGAGCTTCGTCAAGTATTTGAAAATGGATGCCAAGAGAATGTGACTGACAAAGACATAAAAAGAAATCATAAAAAAAAAGTATTACACCATACTAACAGAATGAAGTGGGGGGAGGGGGAAGTCATCTTGATCAATACAGAAAAAATACAACACATTTGATGATATAAATAATTGGGAAACCAGGAAAAGAACAGCATTTCCTCAATGTGATGAAGGGCCTGTATTTAGAAAAAAAACTCACAGTTAACATCATACACAGTAGTGCAAGACTGAAAGAGTCCCCCTTAAAATCAGTATTAATACAAAGAAGCCCATTTTCACCAATATTATTCAACATTATACTAGAAGTTCTAGCCAGAACAATTAGGCAAGAAAAATAAATAAAAGGCACCTACATTGGAAAGGAAAAAGCAAAACTATCTCTATTTATAGATGACATGATATATAAAACACAAAAAAAATCACTAGAGCTAATAAATAAATTCAGCAAAGTTGAAGAGCATAGGATCAATAGAAAAAAAATCATCTGTGTTTCTATACAGTAACAGTGTACAATCTAAACAGGAAATTAACAATTCCATTCATAATAGTATCCAAAAGAATAAAGTACTTCGGAATAAATTTAACCAAGAAGGTGAAAGATCTGTATACTAAAAACTACATAACACTGAGAAAAAACGTAAAGGAAACTTTCATAAATGGAAAAACATTGAAGTTCACGGACTGGAAGACCATGTGAAGTTTCTCCAGAAAAACAGAACCAACAGGGCGTGCATGTGTGTGTGTGAAGAAATCCTGTATTCATAGTTTCCAGTATATGTGAATTAAGAAATTTACTATTACAATTGGCTCTTGGGATTTTGGAAGCTGAGAAGTTCCAAGATCTACACTGGCTGGAGAACCAGCCAATGGGGTCATTTTAACGTGAGTTGGAAGCCTGAGAACCAGGAAAGCTGATAATATAACTTTCAGTCTGAGGTTCAGAGAAGACCTGCAATTAGACAGGTAAAGTTTTCTCTTTATCAGCCTTTTCAACTTAGGCTTTCGGTAGCTGGATGAGATCCAAAGACATCAGAGAGAGCAATCAGCTTTACTCACCCTACCGATTCAAATGCTAATCTCATCCAGAAGCACCCTCACAGACGTAATCACAATGTTTGACAAAACGTCTGGACACCTCCTGGTCTAGTCAAGCTGACACATAAAATGAACCATCACAAAGACTTAATATTAATATGTCAATACTACCCAAAGTGATCTACAGATTCAATGCAATGTAAAAAAAAATCAATTCCAATGATCATTTTTACAGAAATGAAACTGCTGACCCGTCAAATCCATATGGGATTTCACAAGATGCTGAATAGCCAAAACAATACTGAACAAAGAGGACTCACACTCTAAGACTTCAAAAGTTACTGTGAAACTAGAGTAATCACGACAGCATAGTACTGGCATAAGGATAAGCAGACAGGCAAATGAATTAGAATTGGGAGTCCAGAGAAGAGTCATAATCTCTGGTCACTGATGTTAAAATTTTTTTTTTAAGTTTATTATCTAACTATTTATTTAACTTCGGGCTGTGCTGGGTCTTCACTGCTGCACACAGGCTTTCTCTAGTTGCGGCAAGTGGGGGCTACTCTTCGTTGCAGTGTGCAAGTTTCTCACCGTAGCGGCTTCTCTTGCTGCGGAGCGTGGGCTCTAGGCGCCGGGCCTCAGGAGTTGTGGCGCACACGCTTAGCTGCCCTGTGATATATGGGATCTTCCAGGACCACAGATGGGACCTGTGTCCCCTGCACTGGCAGGCAGACTGTTAACAACTGGACACCCAGGTAAGTCCTGGTCAACTGATTTTTAATAAGGATGTCAAGACTATTTGATGGGGGGAAAAAAGCCTCTTCAAAAAATAGGATTCGGGATGGTTAAGATTGACAGTACTTAAAAGCAAAATTTGCAACAAGTATTAAAATAGCCATAGAGATTTAATGTAAGGTTTACTGAACATAATTATATGCACTACAGGTATGTGATGTGATAAACATGAGAAGAGCAAACATATTGTGATATATACACTTCCCAAGTAACATGAGGTTCACTTTAAATTTACACACTCCACAAACAAAAATGGTGGTAGAACAACTAGATACACACTTGCAAAAGAATGAAGTTTGACCCCTACTTCACACAATATTCAAAAACTAACTCAAGATGGACCAACATCTGAAGTATAAGAGCTAAAGTTATAAAACTCTAACCACAAAGATAAGAGGTAGATCTTCAGTATCTTGAATTTGACAATGGATTCTTTTTATATTATCCTAAAAGCACAAGTGACAGAAAAAAAAAATAGGTAAGTGGCACTTCATCAAAATCAAAAACTTTTATGCAACAAAGGACATTATGAAGAAAGTGAAATGACAACCTACAGGATGGGAGTAAATATTTTCAAAACATAAATCTGATAAGGGTCTAGTATTTCAGATTATATTAAAATTCTCACAATTCAAAAACCAAAGACAAATAAACCCGATTCAAAAACAGGCAAAGGACTGAAACAGACATTTCCCCAAAGAAGAGACACAAATTATCAATAAGCATAATAAAAGATGCTTAACAACAACTGCCATTAGGAAAATGCAAATCAAAACTAAATGAGATACCACTTCATAGGCAAAGATGACTTTTATAAAACAAAATAGAGCAAAAATGGAAAATTACAAGTTTGGGGAGGATATGGAGAAACTGGAATCTTTGTGTGCTGCTGGTGGGAATGTAAAAGAGTAAAGATGCTGTGGAAAAGTCTGACGGTTCTTCAAAACATTATATATAGAATTATGCTATGATCCAGCAATTCTACACTTAGGTATATACCCAAAATAACTGGAAGCAGGTATTCAAATATTTAGGGCTTTACATGTGGCTCAGTGGTAAAGAATCCACCTGCAATGCAGGAGACATAGGTTTGATCCCTGGGTCAGGGAGATGCCCTGGAAGAGAGCATAGCAACCCACTCCAGTATTCTTGGCTGGAGAACCCCAAGGACAGAGGAGCCTGGTGGCTACAGACCACAGAGTCACAAAGAGTCAGACATGACTGAGTGACTTAGCATGCACTCAAATATTTGGACATGAATGTTCACAGAAGTACTATTCACAAAAGCCAAAAGGTGGGAAAAACTCAAATGTCTACCAATGGAAAAATTACATCTTACATCAGGTAAGATGTAATAGATATATCTGTTATTCACTCACTCAGTCATGTCCAACTCTTTGTAACCCCATGGACTGCAGCATGCCAGGCTCCCCTGTCCTTCACTATCTCCTGGAACTCACTCAAACTCACGTCTATTGAGTAAGTGTTGCCATCCAACCCATTTTGTTCTTTCAACCCCTTCTGCTTTCAATCTTTCCTAGCATCATAGTCTTTTCCAGTAAGTCAGCTATTCGCATCAGGTGGACAAAGTATTAGAGCTTCAGCATCAGTCCTTCCAATTCAGGGTTGATTTCCTTTAGGACTGACTGGTTTGATCTCTATGCTATCCAAGGGACTCTCAAGATTTTCTCCAGCACCACAGTTCAAAAGCATCAATTCTATCCAAGAGACTCTCGCGTCTTCTCTGGTACCATGGTGCTAAGGCATCGATCCTTCAGTGCTCTGTCTTTTTTATGGTCCAACTCTCACATCTGTACATGACTACTGGAAAAACCACAGCTTTGACTATATGGACCTTTGTCGGCAAAGTGATGTCTCACTTTTTTAATACACTGTCTAGAACTGTCATAGCTTTTCTTCCAAGGAGTAAGCGTCTTTTAATTTCATGGCTGCAGTCACCATCCACAGAGATTTTTGGAGCCCAAGAAAATAAAGTCTGTCACTGTTTCCATTTCCTTTTCTATCTGTCATGAAGTGACAGGACCGGATGCTATGATCTTAGTTTTTATTAGAATGTTGAGTTTTAAGCCAGCTTGTTTACTCTCCTCTTTCACCTTCATCAAAAGGCTCTTTAGTTCCTCTTCACTTTCTGCCATTAGGGTGGTGTCATCTGCAGATATATCTGAGGGTACTGATATTACTCCCAGCACTCTTGATTCCAGTTTGTGCTTCATCCAGCCCAGCATTCACATGATGTACTCTTCATATAAGTAAATAAGCAAGGTGACAATATACAGCTTTGATATACTCCTTTCCCAATTTGGAACCAGTTCATTGTTCCATGTTTGGTTCTAGAGCTGAGTATCAGCCATTATTAAAAGGAATAAAGTACTGATACATGCTCTAACTTGGATAAACTTCAATAAACTAAGTGAAAGACACAACACACAAGGTCACATATTATACGATTCCATTTACATGAACTATCCAGAACAGGTAAAACGCAGAGACAGAAAGCAGATCACTGGCCAGCGGGGAGAGTGGAGGAGAAACGGGGAGGGACTGCTTAGTAGAATCTGGTTTTCTTTTGGGGTGATGAAAATATTTTGGACCTAGACAGAACTGGTGTTTGTGCAATGTTGTGAATATACTAAATGTATACTTTAAAATAGGTAATTTATATGAATTTCACCTCAACTGAATAAAAATTGAGCTTTGCATACATACATGCATACACACAACAAAAAAAGAAAAAAAGACACCAGGAAAGCACTAACTTGGGCAGGAATATTAGAAAAAGGAAATATTTTCTTAGGATATCTTAAATTTAACCTACCAACCATCATGTAGCAGCTGCTGCTGCTGCTGCTGCTAAGTCGCTTCAGTTGTGTCCGACTCTGTGTGACCCCATAGACGGCAGCCCACAGGCTCCCCCGTCCCTGGGATTCTCCAGGCAAGAACACTGGAGTGGGTTGCCATTTCCTTCTCCAATGAATGAAAGTGAAAAGTGAAGTGAAGTTGCTCAGTCCTGTCTGACTCCTAGCGACCCCATGGACTGCAGCCCACCAGGCTCCTCCATCCATGGGATTTTCCAGGCAAGAGTGCTGGAGTGGCGTGCCATCACCTTCTCCACTGCTAGCATTTATTCACACAGATCTTTAATCTGGCTATGAATGTCTGGCATTTTGACCTGTTTTTATTAGAAAGCCTTGATGGTGGAAATAGCACCAGGTAGCCCCGACTACACCACACATTAGCCTCTGGGCAAATTCAACTTTCTTGAGCATCAATTTCTACAGCTGGAAAATAAAGTATACCATAAGCTTTGACAGCATAGGTGTGACTATGAAATGAAGTAATGCATAGAGGAATTGTTATTAAAATGAAAAGATTATTTTTTACATGTAAAATACTGTGACCTGTCCCTCTAACAAAATTCATCTACAGATTTTAGTTAAAAATATTGATATCCTAGAAAAATAATTGCCTTTGCCAGGGTTTTAGTTTTATTATTACTAGTTGGTTATTAGTTTTATTATTACTAGTTGGGTCACTTTGCAAATTCTGCTTCATGCTAAATTTTATTTCATAGGGTTGCTATATGGGTTCAATGAGAAATATATGATAAAGTGCTCCATAAATTGTCAAGGTAGTCAAAAAGTTTGGTTCTAGAAAGGCCATGTACTGCAGTAGGTAAAGTCAGAATGGCATGAAGTCTAAACTGTGCTATGCTGCGTGTGCTCAGCGGCTAAGTCATCTGACTCTGCCACCCTACGGACTGTAGCCTGTAGTCCTACCAGGCTGCTCTGTCTGCGGGACTTTTCAGGCAAGAATACTGGAGTGGGTAGACATTACCTTCTTCGGGGATCTTCTCAACCCAAGGCAGGAACCCTGCTTCTTCTGCCTTCATCTCCTGCATTCGCACCTGGATTCTTTACCATTTGAGCCACCTAGGAAGCCCCTCAACTGTGCTACTTAGAATTTAAGTCATTTTTTCAAATGCGAGACAGAGTTTGGTTTAAAAATTTCTTATGAGCAACTGAACTGAAGCTATATTCATATCTGAGGCTGAGTTTTCCCACAGTTATAAGACATAATAATTCATACCTAGTAGGGTTTTTATAAAGATTAAAAATGTACCAAAAACGGGCATATGGCAGATACTATGATTACGTGTATGTATCTGCAGGGCTGGTATAGTAACTGTGGAAAAAGGAGTGAGGCAGCAAATGTTTATCTCAAGAAGAAATGCTCAAAAAGCATTTGGAAAAAGAGGAGTTGAAGTCGACTGAATTTAGGATCAGACATGCAGATCTAGAAGCAGTTAATAAGAGGGCAGTAAGAACAAAGAAAGCAAAGGTTCGCCCCTAGCAGAGAAGAAATGTAGAAAAGCCAGAAGAATAAAGGCCTCAGGGCCTTCCTTGGTGGTGCAATGGCTGGGACTCTGAGCTTCCCAACACAAGTGGCCCAGGTTCCACCCTTGGCCAGAGAACTAGATCCCAAATGCTGCAACTAAGAGTTTGCATGTCACAACTAAAGATCCTGCATGCAGCTAAGACCCAGTGCAGCCAAATACATACACACATACACATAAACAAACATACAGAAAGCACAGGGCCCAAAGGTCCCAGGGGAGAGGGCTCAGGAAGTACAGTAGCAGCAACACTGGGCACACTAACGGGACACGGAACCGAAGTCTGAGGCCAGGGTTCTGCCACAGCCTGTGATCACGGGTAAATCAACTCCCTAAACCAGTTACTATATTTGCAAAACCAAGAAAGCGTAGTAGGGGATTTCCCTAGTGATGCAGTGGTTAAGAATCACCTGCCAATGCAGGGGACAGAAGTGTGATCCCTGGCTCAGCAAGATCCCACATGCCACAGAGTAGCTAAGCCCAAGTCCCACAACTCCTGAAGCCTTCGCACTCTAGGGCAAGGGTGCAGGATGGAATTCCTTGGTGGTCCCATGGTGAGGACTTGGCACTTTCACTGTTAAGGGCACAGATTCAATCCTTGGTTGGGAACTAAGATCCTATAAAGTTGTGCAGCACGACCCCATCCCTCCACACAAACAAAAAAAGAAAGCTGTAGTACATAAATTCAAACATCTTTTCCAGGGCTAGGTTTCATAAGAAAGTTGTAAAATGATGTCATCAGTTCAGAAGTGAGGGCTTCCTGTGGTACATCTGTGATGAGACCATGGTGAATGATTCAAGAAAACACGCTGGAATTTTTTTGTAAAAAGCAGAACAGTTGATAATAACTAGCAACAAAATCAAAAGCCAAAATAAGTATCAACCAAAGGGTGGCCATGAAAATCATCACAAATCAAAACAAGAAAATGGGACTTGAGAAAGAATTTGAATAAGCAAGGATGTAGAAAGAACTAGTACTGAAAGGTCACTGACCTGACCCGAAGGTGATTAGTCACTGGTCACCTCTAGGAGATCCATTTCACTTGCTACAAACACTAAAAGCCTACTGCTGGCAAGGCTCTCGTTGGGTGCCCTCAGAGATGCTGATCACATAAAACCACTCACTGCCCTACAATTTAATCTTCTGTTGCCTGGTCAGCCTCTCTGTAGGCCTGTGGGCAATCAGCCCTCATCTTGCTGGAGCCTAAGTGATCCCCAGAGTCACCTCCTAACTGGGCTTTTGCAAAGTTGCTGCTGCACCTCAAGTAAAATCTGGGAACCAACTCACTTCGGCCTGGGGAGGGGGGCCTCCTACCAGCCAAGAGCTAAACCTTGCCTGGGTCTGTATTTTTCAAATTTTCTACAATGAGCTGGAATTACATTGTAACTGGAAAACTGTTTTAGAGAAGAAACAGGTGGACTTACAAGAAAGTAAACAAAATGAAAGGAAAGACAGTAAACAAAATTAAAGAACAAGGCAGAGACAATCTTGCTATTGTTGCTATTTTGTTTGAGGACTGAGGAGAAGTGTGCATAGCTGAAGGGAAAATGGGAATCCTTTGGAGCAGAAAATTGATCACTTTCACAAAGTTTATCAGCCAGGGATCTTGTCAAAGGTGATTCTGATTCTGCAGGTCTAGGGTGGAGGCCCAGACAGTTGTATGTTGATTTGTCCAGCCTACTAATTGCCTTAGTAGAAATATTTCGACTGAGATTTTAAGCTACTAACATGAGGTCACTGAACAGAGAGTTGGGAAGAAATGTATACAGTCACCTGGAGAGGCAGTACAAGTACAAGCTGGTTCCAGTACACCCAAATCTCTACATTTCTAACAAACTCTTAGGTGATATGGATGCTACTGGTCCATGGACCATATCCTGAGTCTCAAGGGAGCATAATGCAGTGAAGGTACCTAGAAATAGGCTAGGATAAAGAAGATGAAAGAAAACAGGTGAACGAGGAGAAACATCATCTAAACCAGGGTTTCTTAAGCTCCATTGACATTTTGGGCCAGATAAAATGTTTTGTGGAAGGGGAAGCTCTCTGTACACTGCAGGGTATTTAGCAGCATTCTTGGCTTCTACCCACTAGATGACAGGAGTATTCTTCCCTAGGAGTCACAATCAAAAAGGTTTCTAGACACCACTAATTTAGATTCATCTCTAAAAGAGGGGAGAAGGGGAGAGTACATCTTCCAATAAGAGAAAAAAGATTCTGAAGTGGGGAGGACCCCAAGCATAAGACAGAGAGCTCTTTAGGTATCAGTTAGCTCATTCAAGTAGAAAGGAAGGTAATCTATTGAGATAAGAGTGCAGTGAGGACTGAAAATTTAAAACATCAGGAACAGAGTTCTACAGAGTAATAGGTTCTGACCCAAGACTATGGGTCCATCAACTAAGAAGTAGGATCAGAGATTTCTTGAGCTCTTGAGAGTTAGAAGTCCCTGGGTTCAATCCTGGCTGTACCCTTTACTAGGTAAGTAACCTTGTGCAAATTATTTAACAAGAAATATGAAAACTTCCTGAAGCTGTCCTAAGTACTGAGATAATATGTTAAGTCGTGAGCACAGTCTGGCATATAGTACATGATCAATCAAGGTTATCTACTAGTATTATCAGCATCATTATTCTCCTTGAAAAATATGTTTCACTTGGCTATTGCTTTAAATTTCCTTGATGAAAAAAAACACATGGCAAGATCTTGCCTGGTGAGGTGTTGTCAATGTGTCTTATAAATTTACTGAAAGTACTGTATGACTAGGAACTGTCTGTAGCTAGAGGCATGAGAGCTGTGGATCCCAACCAAGCACTCACTCACTGATGTTCCAAAAATTACAAGTAATGAGACAAGATAAAAGAGAGTGTAAAACCAATAAATCAAAAGAAGGCACTAAATTTTCTCAGAAACAGGTTTCCATAGGGCTTCTGTTAGCAGGATGTGTGCGAGCCTTAGTATAGCTGCCAAGGTTGACAGGTTTGTAAGAGCCAATCTGACTTCAAATTGTTTGTCCTACTGAGCGAGGAGACAGTGGGTCTCTGGGCCGGACACCTGGTGGTTATCAACTGGAGTAAAACTAAGCCTTTGTTCTCAACCAGACACTCTTGAGGACAAAGCTAGTGGTAAAAGCTGTGCACTGCTAAAGCAAAGAGATAAGGTGCCCACTCCTGAGGTCAAGGAAGACTTCCCTGTCTGCACATGCAAAGGAATGCTTTTGAGGGTTGAAAAGGGAGGGGACGCCACTCCATAATAAGTGTGGACATGCACCCACAGGCCTCTACAGTGGGAACCATCTCAGCAAAAAGTTGCACACGCATCTTGGGGAGGATCCATGGGCCAGTGAGGCAGGAAGAGAGAAACAAGATAATCGGTCAGAAGTAAACAAAGGCCTGGAGGGACAGTCCCACATAAATGATTTACATCATCTCCTCACTGCTCCTCCTCATCCAGGGTGGCCGCACATCTCTCTGGATGTCTCTCTGAACGCCTGCGCTCCTCTCCAGGTGAGCATCACTGCCTGACTTCTGACATACTACACCGCTCCTCATTAGAGAGGATGCCCACACGCTATCCCGGTGTGTATCTCGGCCCTGATTCTGAGCTGGATAAACAAACTGTTTTCCTGTGTGCTCTCTCATATATTGTGCTATGTCTCTAATAATAAACTTTGTATCTGTCTTTATACCTTTTGCCTCTTTGAAATATTCTTGTTTCAAACAGGGGCAACAGCCAGGGCCACTTTGCCTCTAGCCCTTGGTGGTCCAGTGGCTAGGACTCTTGGTTTTCATCCAGGTTCAGTTCAGTTGCTCAGTCATGTCCGACTCTTTGTGACCCCATGAATCACAGCACGCCAGGCCTCCCTGTCCATCACCAACTTCCTGAGTTCACTCAGACTCACGTCCATTGAGTCCGTGATGCCATCCAGCCACCTCATCCTCTGTCGTCCCCTTCTCCTCCTGCCCCCAATCCTCCCAGCATCAGTCTTTTCCAATGAGTTAACTCTTCGCATCAGGTAGCCAAAGTACTGGAGTTTCAGCTTCAGCATCATTCCCTCCAAAGAAATCCCAGGGATGATCTCCTTCAGAATGGACTGGTTGGATCTCCTTGCAGTTCATCGGACTCTCAAGAGTCTTCTCCAGCACCACAGTTCAAAAGCATCAATTCTTCGGAGCTCAGCTTTCTTCACAGTCCAACTCTCACATCCATACATGACCACTAGAAAACCATAGCCTTGACTAGATGGACCTTTATTGGCAAAGTAATATCTCTGCTTTTCAATATGCTATCTAGGTTAGTCATAACTTTTCTTCCAAGGAGTAAGCGCCTTTTAATTTCATGGCTGCAATCACCATCTGCAGTGATTTTGGAGCCCCCCAAAATAAAGTCAGCCACTGTTTCCCCATCTATTTCCCATGAAGTGATGGGATCAGATGCCATGATCTTCGTTTTCTGAATGTTGAGCTTTAAGCCAACTTTTTCACTCCCCTCTTTCACTTTCATCAAGAGGCTTTTTAGTTCTTCTTCACTTTCAGCCATAAGGGTGGTATCATCTGCATATCTGAGGTTATTGATATTTCTCCCGGCAATCTTGATTCCAGCTTGTGCTTCTTCCAGCCCAGCGTTTCTCATGATGTACTCTGCATATAAGTTAAACAAGCAGGGTGACAGTATACAGCTTTGACGTACTCCTTTTCCTATGTGGAACCAGTCTGTTGTTCCATGTCCAGTTCTAACTGTTGCTTCCTGATCTGCATATAGGTTTCTCCAGAGGCAGGTCAGGTGGTCTGATATTCCCATCTCTTTCAGAATTTTCCACAGTTTATTGTGATCCACACAGTCAAAGGCTTTGGCATAGTCAATAAAGCAGAAATAGATGTTACCCAGGTTTAATGCCTAAGCAGAGAACTAAGATCTCTTTCCAGGACTGCTCAATGCTCTCCCTCTGAAAGCACTACAATAACAGTAAACACTGCTGCTGGTTTTCATCTAGTCAAGAACTGATTTAAATGGTGCATGCTAAGTTGCTTCAGTCTCATCCGACTCTTTGCCATCCCATGGACTGTAGCCCGCCAGGCTCCTCTGTCCATGAGATTCTCCAGGCAAGAATATTGGAGTGGGCTGCCATGCCCTCCTCCAGGGAATTTTCCCAACCCAGGGATCGAACTTGCATCTCTCATGTCTCCTGCATTAGCAGGTGGATTCTTTACCACTAACAGCACCTGGGAAGCTGTGATTTAAATGGTACCTACCCTCTTTTAGACTCAAGTGCAGACTGAGAACAGATTTCAAGAATACTGCGTTTTTGTCCCACTCAAGTTCTTTGGGGCTATAACAGATTCTGCCTGACCAATAAGGGAAAGGAAGCACTCTTAAGTTTTAAATAGCTGCTGAGTGTCAGGGGAGGAGCGCTCCCCTCAATGAGAAAAATTTCAGATCCTTTAAGGGCAGTGAAGAATTGCTTCAGAGAATTTAAAATAGAGTTCATTCTAACATGAAACTTAAGATGAAGAAGAAACTAACAAAATCTTTCCTCTGAGATGGGAAAGGTACTTCTCATATAAGACTCCTTCATTCTAGCCTGAGAACTTCAGGCATTTTACATTAGAAGAAACCAAAAGGGCAAACATTATCAAGCATTCCAAGCTTATCATTTGTCTGTATGGGGCGAATTGCTGGGAAGAACAGTAAATGTCATCACTCTGCAGGTTGCCAGGAATCAGGTCCTCCAGCCAGCCACAGCCACTAGAGTTCCAAAGGTTTCCAAAAATAGCTATGACTTATATACAAGTGTTCATCAAACACCTCACACATGAACACTTAAACCGAGAAGGCTGAGACAGTGGTCATCTCTCAAACTGCGGCAGAGGTAAATGCAGTTGCTGCTGACCAAAAGGCACATGGTCTCAACCAACAAATTTAAATATGACTTGCTCTCCCTTTAAATAGTCTCTTCCCTAAATCAACATGACAATTTCAAAACGAAGATTTTCCCACCTGCCTTTAAGTCACTGCCTTTAAACAAACAGAACTGATCTGTGAAAGGAGAGAAAATCCTGACTCACATTCCAAGGGTCATTTGTAAACACCTAACAATATTTCTATTATAAATCAGCACATGAAACACCATTTGCCTACTTTCATTTTGGAGCCCAGGACCTGGAGGTATCTTTTACTGCAGGAATTTAAAAAGGAAGTGCGGTCACTTTATACTCTATTGGTCTGAGTGTCCGAAGAGGGGAGGAAAAAGGGGGCGTAAAAGGTTTCTCACATGGAGGTATCTGACAGCTCTGTACTGTAAATAAATAGTTTATGAAATTCCTCACTTCCAAACAGGTTCCCCATTCTGTCTTGAAAAAGTGCACCACTTGAGGGGTGACGGGGGAGTGTTAAGTTAGAACATTCCAAAGTAACATTAGAAGACATTCTCAAATTGCCCACTTCCCAAGGCTTTTTTTTTTGCACAGACAGCCTTTTTTCTCTCAAACCAGTGTCCCTCTCACCTTCTTAGCCCAGAAATCCTGTATTGATTTCAATCTTCTTAGATACTAGGACTAGGAAAGCATTATTAGCATACCTTCTATTCATCACGGTGTTCCTCCCCCTTTTTAAAACATCTACAGTGTTGAATGCAGTAACTGGGGAAGCTGCTTTCTGCTTAAAAATATGGGGAGACGGGGAGGGAAATGTAGAAGGTAGGAAGTGGTAACAAGGACCCTTGGTCTTTCACACGGTGTAAATAAAATCCTCGCTTTAACTTAGATAACTTCGGTCTGCTTTAGACTCATAAAACAGCAATGCCCTAAAATGGATTCGAAAAGAAAAAAAAAAAAAAATCCAGCAAAGCTGCCCCTTTCCGAAGTTTCTCACCCCTGGTTGGGGGCCAGGAGCGCTCTCTCTAGAGATCCCTGATGCAGACAGCAGCCCACGTCCAGCCCTTTATTTTAGATATCCCAAATTAGCTAATCTCCCTCGAACTTCAGCCCGTCTCCGGACCCCAAGAAGAGTCCTCAATCTCTGCGAGGGAGCCTTACAGGACTTCAGCTTCCTCCCGGAGCCCCGGTGCTCACCCTAGCCGGAGCGCTGCCCTCGCCCCCGCCGGGCCCGGGCGCCCTCCGCAGCCCCGCGCCCCATCTCCGCAGGCCCGCCCGTCCGCCCGCCCGCGCCCCGCGCGGCACCCGCCTGGGCCCTGCACCCCTACCCCGCGGGACCCGGGGCCCGCCCCCCGGTTCGCGCTCGCCTTCGCGAGGCCCACCGAGCCGTGGCGGTCGGTCGCTCCGGCCGCGTCGTCCTGCTGCAGCTCCGCAGTCATGGCCGAGACGCCCCTCCGCGGGTCACCCGCCTCCCGCCGCCGCCGCCGGCCCAGCCTCGCCGGAGGAGGAGGAGGAGGAGGAGGAGGAGGCCCCGCCTCCGCTCTCCACCCCGCTCGAGCCCCGCCTCCGCCCCCCGCGCGCCAGAGGCTCAGCCCACACGCTCCGCCCCCGGCCTGCGCGCGCACGCGAGGCGCGCGGCCGCGGGCCGAGCCGCTTTGCGTGCTCCCGCGCACGCCGGGCTCTGACCCCGCGCAGGCCACGTGACCCCGGCCCCGCCCTCGCCCAACGGTCAGCTTGTACGTCGATCGGGCGGTCTGCGGCCCGGAAGTGGTGTTGCCGAGCCGGGACCCTGCTTTCCAAAGTCTATTTCTCCGACGTCGGCCCTCAGAACCTCCCCATTTTTCGGACTCACCGCCGGCTCAAGACTCCTTACAGACGAGTTAAAGCTACTCCCTGTTTTGGGAACCTGTCTTAGGGAACGGGTAATAGAGGGTGACCCACCTCACGGTGGAGTCGTTTCCAAGGCCAGTGACGCGAACAGTGTTTCGTCCTGAAGAAAAGGGAAGACTGAGACTCGATGGAGTGGGCAGACGTCTAAAGTCAACCGAACGGACCAGAACTTGTGTTCACTGATGATTGGGGAGGTACCCTGACACCGACCTGGGCGTGGGGAGCAAGAATCGCCACATTGTCCCATATTAGATTTTCTGACGTTCAAACTAAAATTTCATAGTATTTTGTTAAGTTGAGCCGGATACATATGATGGCTTATGCCCTCAATTTATTTTCAACAATTTGGTGGAAATGGTAACTGCTAAACTCTACTTCACAGTCACATGTACCACTTGGCTGTTCTAAATCTGTGTGGAGGCTGGGTAGGGAAGGATCTCTTTTAGGGCGTACAGCTGATATCGTTGCCCTGGTCTAAGCCCTTGGGCAGCACCTTCAGTGTGAATTTTATGTGGATGGTGGCCTTTCCTGTGCTCCTGGCATTGTCCATGTGATTGTGATGTTTCACCTGTAGGCCTTCCTAGTCTGCATGTGAGCAGTTTGAGGCAAAAGGAAACAGGTACAGAGCAGGTGCGTCTCCCATGGGAGACCTGATTATTCTGTTCTCAGGAGCCTGGGCCATGACTGCTGCTACTTCCTTCACCTGGAGATTCAGGGGGTCCCCTTGCCTGGCGGGTAAAAACTTGCCGCGTAATCGTAATCTTCCACATGAAACGGGTGTGTGTTTATGTCTGATGGTTGTGGGACTTTTTTTATGCTTGTGGCTTTGTCTTTTTTATTTTTTTTTTTTTACTCTTGTGTAATCCTGTGTTCCTGGCCTCAACTTGGAGAGGAGGGGGTCACTGCAAAACAAACTGATTTCTCAGTCCAATTTATTTTCAGCATTGCGTACTTCTACATTGCTTCTAGAGCAGCTCCTATGTGCCTTTGCAATTTTTAGGAAATTGCTTATTTAATGTGTTTAAATGAGCTGGAAACTTACAAATCTTGTTTATGAAAATTTCCTTAAAAGACCCCCAGAGATCTATACTCCTATATCTGAAAGCTGTATGTACAGCCATTTGATAAATAGAGGTATCTTTTGAGTTTTGAGTAAACATCTTTCTGCTATATGGTTCTAAACAGTGCTCCAGATGTAATAAATTTGATAGAATCTGAGAGCTGTATATGTGGTAAATCCTCTTAGCCCTCTTGGGTTTAACTACCACCTGATCCCAGACATGGTAATCAGCTAGAGACACCCTGTCCAACCAGAATTTTAATGACCACTGTACATCATTGCTTTGCCATGAGTTGTCAATCTTTATGGTGATCAGATATCAAAAGTAGGTATCATGGAAAGTACTGTCACTACAGAAAAACCCTTCTCATTTCCCCTCAAACCCATAGTTGATAATCATTTCAAGAATATTCAGGAAAAAAGAAATAATAACAAGCAATAGCAAATACTTGTTTAAAAAGGGAATCATTTCCAGAGTATTTTCCCAAAGGAAAAAATTGAAAAAAAAAAATGTTCCTTTCCTGGAAAAGTTTCTGTCCCAATTCTGAATTATTTTCTGAATCAGTGGATTTATACTTCCGCTTCTGATTTACCTCAATTCCAAAGTATATAGTTTCTTTTAATGATCTCACTTCAGTGTTATTGAATACTAGTTTGGAGCTTGTGTGGGCTAAATGAGAATGAAGGGGAAATGTTAGAAAAAGAAAAGAGAAAAGGACACAAAGATGTTTACATATATTTCGTTTCCACTTCACCCTGTGAATAGTTTTGCCACTGGCTTCAGAATCCCATGGACAGGGGAACCTGGTGGGCTACAGTCCACGGGGTCGCAAAGAGTCAGACACGACTGAGTGACTTCACTTTCTTTCTTCAGAGCAACTGGATTTGAAAGCTGATGGCTGAGGCTGATTGACAGCTGTGAATGTTTTTTGAACTATGGATTCCTTTCCAGGAATGATCTGGTCGGGAATGTCCTTAAGAGCCAGCTTCTCAGCAGTTAGGAAATGATCTTTCTTACTATGGAGGAAAAAATATGGATATTTCTGTTACAACCCCTAGATAAAAGAGTTGGATGATGTATAAGGTTAAATATAGATATTAAAAAATATTTGAGGAAAGGCTCTCATTTGCCAGTCAATAAATGGGTTTCCAACCTTTGTGAAATGTATACTGTAGGCAGTATAGTTTGTGGAGAAGTGAAACAACTGTCAGTGGAATTAATAAGTTCATTTTATAATGATTTGAGAAGTATTTTGTCTTGGTATTCAAAATAACATCAATTCTCTTTTATATCTCTAGAAAAGACAGAGAAACACTTTTTAAAAAAGCTTCTAAAATCTGTTTTCATTAAATTTATGAAAACCTTAAACTCTTGGGATTCAATTTTTCTTTTATAAGAAAATAAAAACAACTTTAGCCTCCAGATAAAAAGGTAAAAATAGACAACCAGGAATAAGCCCATTTTTGCAAACTTCAGTTTTGACAGCATTGTAACCCAGTGGGGATAAGATGGATTTTAAATAAATAGTCCTCATTTCTTCATATAAAAGTCAGTTTTGGACTCTTAGGTTATAAACAAATATAATCAAAGACTTCAATATAAAAAAGCAAAGTTTAAACTTATGAAACATTTCATTGGACAATCTCTATCCTTAAGGCACGGAGAACTTTCTTAAATCACAGACAAAAGCATAGTCCATAAAAAAAAGATTGATAGCTTAAATATATTAAAATAAAGAATTTCTTATCATCAAAAAGTACCACAGGAAAAATGAAGATACCAACAAACTGGGAAAAATATTTACAACACATAGAGTTGATAACATATTGGTATCTAGGACAAATCTCTAGTATTCATTTGACATGATTAACATACTGGGCCCAATAATTCTTTACTGTGAAGGCTGTGCTTTATAGGATGTTTTAGCGTCATCTCTGATCTCAACCTGTTACATGCTTCCCCTGTCAAGTTGTGTGACCATTAAAAATGTCTCCAGACATTGCCAAATGTTTCCTAAGGGGCAATTCTGCCTCCATTTGAGAATCACATATTTTAACTACATGAAAAATGATATGTCAAAGACAAATATTCTACATAATGTGAAATCTAAAAAATAAATGAATGAATATGACAAAACAAACAGATTCAGATATAGAGAATAAATCTAGTGTTGCCAGTGGAGAGAGAGAAGAAAAGAGGGGCAAGATAGGGGTAGGGGATTAAGAGATAAAGAACACTGTATAAAATATATAAACAACAAGGATATACAACAGGGAAATATAGCCATTATTTTGTAATGATTTTTTATAGTTTTTTAATTATATTTTAAATTAGAAGATAATTACAATATTGTGTTTCTGCCATACATCGACATGAATCAGTCATAGGTGTACATATGTCTCCTCCATCTTGAACCTCCTTTCCACCTCATCCCATCCCACCCCTCTAGGTTGTCACAGAACACCAGGTGTGAGATCCCTGCATCATATACAAGTTCCCATGGCTATTTTGCGTGTGGTAATGTATTTGTTTCACTGTTACACTGTCAATTCGTCCTTCCCACTCGTTCCCCCAGTGTTCACAGCTCTGTTCTCTATGTCTGCGTCTCCCTTGCTGCCCTGCAAATAAGTTCATCAGTACCATCTTTCTAGATTCCATATATATGCCTTTATAGACATTTGTTTCTCTGAATTAATTCACACTGTATAACAGGTTCATCTACCTTATTAGATCTGACTCAAACATGTTCCTTTTTATGGCTAAGTGATATTCCATTGTATATAAGCATCACAACTTCTTTATTCATTCATCTGTTGGTGGACATCTAGGTTGCTTCCATGTCCTAGCTATTGTAAATAGTGCTGCAGTGAACATTGGGGTACATATATCTTTTTCATTTATGGTTTCCTCGGAAAAGGCAATGGCACCCCACTCCAGTAGTCTTGCCTAGAAAATCCCATGGATGGAGGAGCCTGGTAGGCTGCAGTCCATGGGGTCGCTAAGAGTTGGATACGACTGAGTGACTTCACTTTCACTTTTCACTTTCATGCTTTGGAAAAGGAGATGGCAACCCACTCCAGTGACCTTGCCTGGAGAATCCTAGGGACGGGGGAGCTTGGTGGGCTGCCATCTATGGGGTCACACAGAGTCAGACACGACTGAAGCGACTTAGCAGCAGCAGCAGCAGGGTATATGCCTAGTAGTGGGATTGTTGGATCATATGGTAGTTTTCTTCCTGGTTTCTTAAGGAATCTCCATAGTGTTCTCTATAATGGCTGTGTCAATTTACATTCCCACCACAGTGCAAGAGGGTTGCCTTTATCCATACCCTCTCCAGCATTTATTGTTTTTGATGATAACCATTCTGACCAGTGCGAGGTGACCCCACTGTAGTTTAGATTTGCATTTCTCTAATAATGAGTGATATTGAGCATCTTTCCGTTTGTTCGTTAGCCATTTGTATGTCTTTGGAGAAATGTCTGTTCAGGTCTTCTGCCCACCTTTTGATTGGATGAGCTGCTTGTATATTTTGGAGATTAATCTTTTGTTGTAATTTTAAATAGAGTGAAGTTTATTAAAATATTGAATTACTATGCTGTAAACCTGAAACTAATATATTGTAAATCAACTATATTTTAATTAAAGATAAGTAAATTAAGTGAAAAACTCTCAAATTAAAAGACAGTGCAATAGAAAAATGCTAAAAGCCTAAGCAAGGCATTTCACAGAAAAGGAAATACAAGCATACAAAAAGAAGCTGAGGACTTCCCTGGTAGGTGCTTCTGCTGCTACTGCTGTCGCTTCAGTCGTGTCCGACTCTGTGCGACCCCATAGACAGCAGCCCACCAGGCTCCTCCGTCCCTGGGATTCTCCAGGCAAGAACATTGGAGTGGGTTGCTTCTACTGCAGGGTGTGCAAATTCCATCTCTGGTTGAGTAAGATTCTGCATGCCGTGCAGGGCATGACCAAAGATAAATTTTTAAAGGTGCAAATCTCACTGGTAATCAGGAGCACATGAATTAAAACCATAAATACATCATTTCACGCATTCAACTGACAAAATAAGTCCACACTAACAAGTGTTGGTGAGAATGCAGAGCAATGGAAGAACACTTTACACTGTTTGGTAGTCTAAAATAGCACAACCACTTTGGAAAATACTTTGACATTAGCTACTAAAATTGGACTTCCCTAGTGGCTCAGCAGTAAAGAATCCATCTGCCAATGCAGGAGTCACAAGTTTGATTTCTGGGTCAGAAAGATCCCTTGGGGAAAAAAACGTCATCCCACTCCAGTATTCTTGCCTAGGAAATCCCATGGACAGAGGAGCCTGGCAAGCTACAGCCATGAGGTGGCAGAGAGTTGGACACAACTTACCAATTAAATAATAACCACTAAACTTTGAAGTCATGCGTGGCTCATGGCCAACAATTCCTTCCCTAAGTAAGTATCCTAGAAAGATTCTTGAACATTTTTACCAAAATATATGTACAAAATGTTCATAACACTTTCAACAACAGACAAAATAGGAAATAACCTAAATAAATCAACAGTATATAAGTATATAAATTGCTCAAATGTATGGTGTTCAGTGGAACATCATACAACATCAAAAAGGAATGAATGATAGCCATGCAATAACATGAATGAAGCTCAGGATCATAGTCTTGTGGGATGAAAAGCAAAGCGCAGATGATGACATACAATATGACTCCATTTATTCAAATTTTTAAAATATTAATATTTTGTCTATGGAGACAAACATGATTAAACTACAAATAAAAGCGAGAACACTATAAGCCCAAAATTCAGAATAGAAGCTGTGACGGAAGAGATGGGATGGGGAAGAGTCATATAAGGGCCTTGAAAGATACTGATAATGTTCTATTTTCATAAGTCAGGTGGTAGATACATGAGTATTCATTAAATCATTTTATATGTGTTCTGTAACAACAAAAGATCAGAAGTACACTAATCAAAAAATAAAGCTCAAAAGCATACCATCCTCATTCTCTAATAGCATTTCTGTGGTCCTCACAAAACTGACAAAAGTCTCAAATTTACAGAAAATAAAACTATTATGTCACTGATAAGGCAGTCTTTCCTAATAAGTAGAAATTGTAAGTTGACTGTCTTCAAGATAAAAATTACCATTCCATTTTATGTAGGATGTGCCAAAAATCCAGATTATAGATTTTAGCAAGTCTACATTGTAAAATATTTTCCCTTTTAGCTCCCAGCCCTTTGCAAAAGACTTCTGTGGGTTGACTGAAAAACAAAACACACAGGTGCAGTTGAGAATTGTTTAATTCTGTAGCTTTAATGAGGGCTATAGCCTAGGATACAGCCATATTCTGAGGAGTTGTCCAAGGACCTAAGGGAAAAGGATATATAGGAGTTTTTGCGAAAAGGAAAAAGTAGTCAAGCATTGAAAGATTACTGCTAATCACAAAAAAAGACATCTCAAGATGATTTTAGTATTTTTCTATGTAGGAAAGATGTAAGAGTCTGGGCTTACTGAAATTATTCCTTTGATATACATCTTATCAACAACCTCAGATATGCAGATGATACTGGTCTAATGGCAGAAAGTGAAGTACTAAATTGCCCCTTGATGAGGGTGAAAGAGGAAAGTGGAAAAGCTGGCTTGAAAGTCAACATTCAAAAAACTAAGATCATGGCACCCGTTCTCATCAGTTCAGTTCAGTCTCTCAGTCATGTCTGACTCTGCGACCCCATGAATCGCAGCACGTCAGGCCTCCCTGTCCATCACCATCTCCCGGAGTTCACTCAGACTCTCGTCCATCGAGTCTGTGATGCCATCCAGCCATCTCATCCTCGGTTGTCCCCTTCTCCTCCTGCCCCCAATCCCTCCTAGCATCAGGGTCTTTTCCAGTGAGTCAACTCTTCGCATGAGGTGGCCAAAGTACTGGAGTTTCAGTTTTAGCATCATTCCTTCCAAAGAAATCCCAGGGTTGATCTCCTTCAGAATGGACTGGTTGGATCTCCTTGCAGTCCAAGGGACTCTCAAGAGTCTTCTCCAACACCACAGTTCAAAAGCATCAGTTCTTTGGCGCTCAGTCTTCTCCTCACTTCATAGCAAATAGAAGAGGAAAAAGTGGAAGCAGTGACATTTTATTTTCTTGGGCTCCAAAATCATTATGGATAATGACTACATCCATGAAATTAAGACACTTGCTCCTTGTAAGGAAAGCTATGACAAGCCTAGACTATTATAAAGGCAGAGACATCCCTTTGCTGACAAATGTTCATATAGTCAAAACTATGGTTTTTCCAGTAGTCATGTACAGATGTGAGAGTTGGACCATGACGACTGAGTACCAAAAAACTGATGCTTTCCAATTGTGGTGCTATAGAAGACTTTTAGAGTCCCTTGGACTGTAAGGAGATCAAACCAGTCAATCCTAAAGAAATCAACCCTGAATATTCTTTGGAAGGACTGGTGCTAGAGCTGAAGCACCAATACTTTGGCCACCTGATGTGAAGAGCCAACTCATTGGAAAAGACCCTAGGAAATGATGCTAGGAAAGATTGAAGGCAGAAAGAGAAGGGTGCAGCAGAGATTGAGATGGTTAGATAGTATCACCAGCTCACTCAGTGGACATGAATTTGAGCAAACTCTGGAAATAGTGGAGGAGTGAGGAGCCTGGTGTGCTACAGTCCATGGGGGTCACAAATCGGACACCACTTAGTGACTGAACAACATGTGTGCTATGGAGGGTCAGAATCTTCTCTGCCCAAAATTCCCCTCAGGGCACAACAGGTGGCTTTATGGCTGCTACGTACTTTGTTTAGTGAAATGGCAGGCGGGACCTACTTTGTCCCCATGTGTCATAGTTGAGACCTTGCTACAAAAACAAAAACATGACTAGGGATAAAAACCAGAAAGCAACCACCCAAGAAAAGCAAATAGAAACTTCTATAATGCAGCAAGTACTGTGACATAAATTTGGGCTCCAGGCAACTTAATATTTTTTCACTCAGGATCACTATTAAAGTAAAAAATATTCCTCCTCAAAATATCAGAATGGAAAGAATGGATGAGGCAGAAGTGACGCATACAATTTTGCTTGTATTTTTTTAAATGATCAGATACTGACTCTTGAAGTGGGGGGCATTTTTAGAGGAAATGATAGCTAACTTTACTGAGCACTATGGACTAGTAATGTTTTGAGTGCTTTGCATGTGTTACTCATTTCATCCTCCCAAGTAAGTTCAATTGTTTTTTTTTTTTTTAATACCTGCTTCACAAGTGAATAAACCACCACAGAAATGTTTATATACAATTTTGCTTGTATTTTTTAAATGGTCAGATACTTGACTCTTGAAGTGGGGGGCGTTTTTAGAGGAAATGATAGCTAACTTTACTGAGCACTATGGACTAGTAATGTTCTGAGTGCTTTGCATGTGTTACTCATTTCATCCTCCCAAGTAAGTTCAATTGTTTTTTTTTTTTTAATACCTGCTTCACAAGTGAGTAAACCACCACAGAAATGTTTATTTGCCCAAAGACTCTACTAATAAAGGTAGAGACAGGATTCTAAGCTAAGCAATCTGTCTCTCTCTCCATAGCCTGAGGTGAGATATAAGAGGATTCTGGTTTAGAGAAACCCTAGCTGCAAAAGATGAACAATTAAGAGAACAAAAAGCCTTCAAAGACTTCTCTGAGGAGGTGCTATTTGAGTTGAGAAAGACAATGGGGATCTGGGCATGCAGACGACCATTTACTGCTGGGGTAACCACAGGTCCCAGATTGCTGGTGCAATTCTAGTTTAACCCTATTTTCCAAGCATGACTGTTAGTAGCTCCACCTTTCTCAAATGTATAGGTTTGGGTGATAAATTACATATTCTGTCTACTTATGGAGCATTTTAACCTAAATTTAAGCAGTGATCCTAGAGAATCTTAACCATAGTATTTCCCGAAGTATTTCTGAGCATGTATCATTCACAGCTAGAAGAAATAGAGGGTAGCCTAGAGTGATTGAATTCCCTGCCTGGAGTCCCATGCCCTTAAGGGGCTGTAACTCTTTCACTTTTGTAAGCTAACCTTTATTGGCAAGGCCCAGATGGCCTCAAGGCCAGCTCTGAAGAGATGGAGATGTGGAGTTGGGGAGAGAGTGGATAAATAAATGGTCTCTGCCTCAGGGGTAAAAGCTAAGGGCAGAAATTAAATGGGGCTTTCAGCCCCAAGGGTTCACTGGTGGCTCAGACAGTAAGGAATCTGCCTGCAATGCAGAAGACCTGGGTTTGATCCCTGGGTCAGGAAAACCCCCTGGAGGAGGGCATGACAACCCATTGCGTATTCTTGCCTGGAGAATCCCATGGATTGAGGAGGCTGGAGGGCTACAGTTCATAGGGTCGCAAAGAGTCCAACACACGTGAGCAACTAACACATTTCAGCTCCCACTGGAGAGGAAAGTTTAGAATTTCAGACCTGAGGAGGCAAAGGTGAGAACACTGGAAGCTCTGAAACAATTATTTGTTGTACTTATTGTCTCTAACACTTCTCCAGAGTAATCCCTGCTGCTGCTGCTAAGTCGCTTCAGTTGTATCCTACTCTGTGAGACCCCAGAGACCTCAGCCCAACAACTCCCCTGTCCCTGGGATTCTCCAAGCAAGAACACAAGTGGGTTGCCATTTCCTTCTCCAATGCATGAAAATGAAAAGTGAAAGTGAAGTCACTCAGTCGTGTCCCACTCCTAGAGACCCCATGGACTGCAGCCAGGCTCCTCCGTCCATGGGATTTTCCAGGCAAGAGTACTGGAGTAGGGTGCCATTGCCTTCTCCGAGAGTAACCCCTAGCAAGCAGCTTAAAACCAAAGGATCAGGGTGCTGAATAGACTGAAACCCAGCCGTTTTTGTGAGGAACTGCAGCACTATAGAATGGGTGTCAGCAGCTTCAGGGAGTTCATGTATTGTCTTCCTGTGGCCACCAGATTAGAGAGATGGTCTCTGCAAATCAAGGAGCTCTTGTACCAAGGAGTAAAAAGCTTTGGGAAAGTATTTCCACTTAAAATTGTTAGTCATGTTGGGACTTTAGTGGTCCTCAGGTTAAGAATCTGCCTTCCAGTGCAGGGGAAGCAAGTTCAGTCCCTCGTTGGAGAACTAAGATCCCACATGGCAGGGGGTAACTAGGCTAGTGTGCCAGAAGTAGAGAGCCCGCCCATGCAGGCAAAATTAAAGATAAAATTGTCAGTCTTGTTACTTGAAGAAGAGGCAATTTTTGTTCCCTCAACTTCATGAAAAGATGAGCAGTGATCCTAGTAACTTATTTTATGCTAAATCATTATTTTGATGGCAAGTCAAGGAGAATGGGCAGAGGCAAACCAACGGTGTGATTTGTTTCTGAATGAGCTGATTCTGAGCTCATCTGATGAACATGAAAATACTGTGATATGAACTGATACTTGAAAAAGTTTTTATTTTTACAAATGCTAAATATGCATTGTTCAAACTAGATAGGGTAAAGAGACCCTACTCCATTAGCCTGCAGACATACTGAGTAAGTCTGCAATTCAGAGCAGATTCTAGAGATTTCTTGAAGCAGAAGTTTGTTAGAGTGACATTTGTGTTTCCTTTCTTGGTTAGCTGTATTTAGTCATGCTAGAAAAACTGGTACATCTTTTGCCTTTTCCATTCTCATTCATGTGTTAGTTGGGAATCTCTACTGGTAAAATCTAAAAAAATGAACCATTCAAGGATAAGATACCTTTATCTTAAACTAACCTATTAGAGCTATTGTCTCTTTTACAAATGACATTAAAAGTAGTTTTATTTTTCTCACCAAAGAAGTTATATTTAAAATTTTTATTTATTATTATAGTTCTTATCTATTTTTACTTTCAGGTTTGAAAAATTAATAATAGTGAATCATTATTTTATGATTATGTTCAGTTCACAGCAAGTGATACTTTCCTTCTGTATTATTGATACAGTGTTGACTTTTTTTTTTTGGATGCACTGGATCTTCATTGCTGCCTGCAGGCTTTCCCTAGTTGCAGTGAGCTGGGGCCACTCTCCAGTTGCAGTGCATCAGCTTCTCATTGTGGTTGCTTCCGTTGTTAGGGAGAACAGACTCTAGGCTTTAGGAACACGGTCTCTGGAGTTGTGCCGCACGGCTTAGTTGCCCTATGGCATATGGGATCTTCCTGGACCAGAGATCCAACCTGTGTCTATTGCATTGGCAGATGGATTCTTAACCACTGAACTACTAGGGAAGTCCTTGACTTTTAAAATAAATGTAAATAAAAGTGTAGCAATCAAGAGTACTGCTTTTGACACAGAGGAATAAAATCTTAACAAACCCACCCTCCAACAGATAAAAACTATAAACTCTGGACAAAAACAACCACTTGAAGGATCTGAGCATTAAATATAGGTCTTAAAAGGGAATCAAAACGTGGAAGAAAGTTCTGAGAAAGGGTGTGTGCCCCATTAGGCAGCATTATCCTAACAACAGGCTGTAATTTCAGCATGACATAGGGTGGTTGAAGCACTATAGAAAACCAATCAGATTTCTGGACTGATGAACCATAAACTAGAGCTGGGGATATTTAAATACAGCCACTCAAAAGTGAGAAAGGGAATTTTGAGAAGGAGAAAAGTATTCTTGGGTTCTTGTGTAGACTCTGCCCAAGTCTCTGGCTGACTCTTCTACCATAGACGCAAAGCACCTCAAAGAGGACAAAAAAAAAAAAAAATCAGCTGAGCTTTGAGCTGTTACCCACCCTAGAAGAAATAAAGTTTGAATATAACCAAATTAATTTCACTGCTAAAACAAAAACATTAACACACACACATACACATCTTTTCTTCCAAGGCAATGGCACCCCACTCCAGTGCTCTTGCCTGGAAAATCCCATGGACGGAGGAACCTGGTAGGCTGCAGTCCATGGGGTCGCTAAGAGTCAGACACGACTGAGCAACTTCACTTTCACTTTGCACTTTCATGCATTGGAGAAGGAAATGGCAACCCACTCCAGTGTTCTTGCCTGGAGAATCCCAGGGACAGGGGAGCCTAGTGGGCTGCCATCTCTGGGGTCGCACAGAGTCAGACACAACTGAAGCGACTTAGCAGCAGCAGCAGCAGCAGTCTGAACAAAATAACAATGTGCAACATACAATAAAAAAGTACTCAATATATAAAGAACCAGGAAAATATGACCCATTCTCAAAAGAAAGTCAGTTCAGATCAAGATGTTAGAATTGTCAGATAAATGTTCAATGAAGTAAAGCAAAACAAATATGTAAAAAGTTAAAAATTAGAAAACTCTAACAGATAAGAAAATATAAATGAGACCAAAATGAAAAATTTAGAATTTAAAACATTCAGTATTTGAAATAAAAGAATAATTGAATTGGATGTTAACATGCTACATATTTATGTAAAGGAAAAAGTATAATATTTTATTATTGTGTATATAATACGTGTAGATAGAATACATATGACAGTAACAGGAGCTAATAAATTGAACTAAGTGATTACAAAGTTACTACATTTCACGGGAAGAAAACAGTCCTAACTCTAAAAGTGGACTATGGAAAGTTAAGAATGGACATTTTAATCCCTAGTGCAATCACTAAGAAAATTAAGTAAAAGGCATAGCTAAAATGTCAATTGTTATTCAGTTGCTCAGTCATGTCCCACTCTGTGACCTCATGGACTGCAGCATGCCAGGCCTCCCTGTCCCTCACCATCTCCCAGAGTTTGCCCAAGATCATGTCCAATGCATTGGTGATACCATCCAGCCATCTCATCCTCTGACTCCCTCTTCTGCCCTCAGTATTTCCCAGCATCAGGGACTTTTCCAATGAGTTGGCTGTTCGAATCAGGAGATCAAAATGCTGGGGCTTCAGCTTCAGCATCAATCCTTCCAATGAGTATTCAAGGAAGATTTCCTTTAAGATTGACTGGTTTGATCTCCTTGTTGTCCAAGGGACTTTTAGTCTTCTCCAGCACCACATTTCAAAGGCATCAGTTCTTTGGTGCTCTGCCTTCTTTATGGTCCAGCTCTTAAAACCGTACGTGACCACCGGGAAGACCATAGCATTGACTATTACAGACCTTTGTTGGCAGAGTGATATCTCTGCTTTTCAACACACTGTCTAGGTTTGTCACAGCTTTCCTGCCAAGAAGCAATTGTCTTCTGATTTTATGGCTGCAGTCACCATCCACAGTGATTTCAGAGCCCAAGAAAAGGAATTCTGTCACTGCTTCTACTTTTTCCCCTTCTGTTTGCCATGAAGTAGTTGGAGAAGGAAATGGCAACCCACTCCAGTGTTCTTGCCTGGAGAATCCCAAGGATGAGGGAGCCAGATGGGCTGCTGTCTATGGGTTGCACAGAGTCGGACACGACTGAAGCAACTTAGCAGCAGCAGTGGTGAAGAGAATATTTAAAAACTTGCACCTCACTAGAAATAACCTCATGCTCCTGCTTCTGCAACTCAACTAACTCCTTGCAAAGTCATGTAAGTTACATAGTTTTCGGGAAAGCAAACTTACAACAATACTAGGAGCTGAACCTTACCTCACTCACCCTTGTCAATTACCCAGCCCCTGTAATCCTGCTTAACAATGTTTATTTGTGTAAAGGTTAGGATTATCAAAAAAGCAAGAGAGTTCCAGAAAAACATCTATTTCTGTTTTATTGACTATGCCAAAGCCTTTGACTGTGTGGATCACAATAAACTGTGGAAAATTCTGAATGAGATGGGAATACCAGAGCACCTGACCTGCATCTTTAGAAACCTATATGCAGGTCAGGAAGCAACAGTTAGAACTGGACGTGGACAACAGACTGGTTCCAAATAGGAAAAGGAGTACTTCAAGGCTGTATATTGTCACCCTGCTTATTTAACTTATATGCAGAGTACATCATGAGAAACGCTGGGCTGGATGATGCACAAGCTGGAATCAAGATTGCTGGGAGAAATATCAATAACCTCAGATATGCAGATGACACCACCCTTATGGCAGAAAGTGAAGAGGAGCTAAAAAGCCTCTTGATGAAAGTGCAAGATGAGAGTGAAAAAGTTGGCTTAAAGCTCAACATTCAGAAAACGAAGATCATGGCATCAGGTCACATCACTTCATGGGAAATAGATGGGGAAACAGTGGAAACAGTGTCAGACTTTATTTTTCTGGGCTCCAGAATTACTGCAGATGGTGACTACAGCCATGAAATTAAGATGCTTACTCCTTGGAAGGAAAGTTATGACCAATCTAGATAGCATATTGAAAAGCAAAGACATTACTCTGCCAACAAAGGTCCGTCTAGTCAAGGCTATGGTTTTTCCAGTGGTCATGTATGGATGTGAGAATTGGACTGTGAAGAAAGCTGAGTGCTGAAGAATTGATGCTTTTGAACTGTGGTGTTGGAGAAGACTCTTGAGAGTTCCTTGGACTACAAGGAAATCCAACCAATCCATTCTGAAAGAGATGAGCCCTGGTTGTTCTTTGGAAGGACTGATGCTAAAGCTGAAACTCCAATACTTTGGCCACCTCATGCGAAGAGTTGACTCATTGGAAAAGACTCTGATGCTGGGAGGGATTGGGGGCAGGAGGAGACGAGGACGACAGAGGATGAACACTGACTCAGTGGACATGAGTCTGAGTGAACTCCAGGAGTTGGTGATGGACAGGGAGGCCTGATGTGCTGCGATTCATGGAGTTGCAAAGAGTCGGACGTGACTGAGTGACTGAACTGAACTCAACTGCTATGTCCTAACCTGCTGTTCCCACCTTCATGAAACCCCTACTTTGAACTAGCCTATTAACAGTCAACAGTGCCACTAAAGTCTGGTATCATGCACTGTCTATTAAAACACTGTAACTCCTTTGTTCCGGCCTCAGAGCTGGAAGTGTTAACTCCTCTGGGCCCACCGGCCTAATAAACCTGAGTTCTCCAAATCTCCAAGTGCGGTGCTTGGTTTCTCAATGAACTCTGCAAGAGTAAGGCCGGATGCTAGGATCTTAGGTTTTTTAATATTCAGTTTTAAGCCTTTTTTTTTTGCACCTCCTCTTTCATCCTCATAAAGAGGTTCTTTAGTTCCCCTTTGCTTTCTGCCACTAGAGTGGTATCATCTGTGTATCTGAGGTTGTTGATGCTTTTCCCACCTGTCTTGATTCCAGTTTGTAACTCATCTAGCCTGGCATTTCTCATGATGTGTTCAGCATGCAGGTTAAATAAACAGGACGACAACAGACAGCCCTGTCATACTCCTTTATCAATCCTAAACCAATCAGTTGTTCTATACAGGGTTCTAACTGCTGCATCTTGACCCTCATACAGGTTTCTCAGGAGACAGGTGAGATGGTCTGGTATTCTCTTCTCTTTCAGAGCTTTCCACAGTTTGTTATGATCCATGCAATCAAAGGCTTTAGTGTAGTCAATGAAATGAAGTAGATGTTTTTCTTGAGTTCCCTTGCTTCCTCTGCTGCTGCTGCTGCTAAGTCGCTTCAGTCGTGTCTGACTCTGTGCGACCCCATAGACGGCAGCCCATCAGGCTCCACCGTCCCTGGGATTCTCCAGGCAAGAACACTGGAGTGGGTTGGCATTTCCTTCCCCAATGCATGAAAGTGAAAAGTGAAAGTGAAGTCGCTCAGGCGTCTCTGACTCTTAGCGACCTCATGAACTGCAGCCTACCAGGCTTCTCCGTCCATGGGATTTTCCAGGCAAGAGTACTGGAGTCGAGTGCCATTGCCTTCTCTGTTGCTTTCTCTATGATCCAACTAATGCTGGCAATTTGATCTCTGGTTCCTCTGCCTTTTCTAAACCCAGCTTCAATACCTGGAAGCTCTTGGTTCATGTAACACTGAATGGCAGAAAGTGAAGAGGAACTAAAAAGCCTCTTGATGAAAGTGAAAGAGGAGAGTGAAAAAGTTGGCTTAAAGCTCAACATTCAGAAAACAAAGATCATGGTATCTGGTCCCATCACTTCATGGCAAATAGATGGGGAAACAGTGGAAACAGTGGAAGCAGTGGCTGACTTTCTTTTTGGGGGCTCCAAAATCACTACAGATGGTGATTGCAGCCATAAATTAAAAGATGCTTACTCCTTGGAAGGAAAGTTATGACCAACCTCGATAGCATGTTGAAAAGCAGAGACATTACTCTGCCAACAAAGGTCCGTCTAGTCAAGGCTATGGTTTTTCCTGTGGTCATGTATGGATGTGAGAGTTGGACTGAAGAAAGCTGAGTGCCAAAAAACTGATGCTTTTGAACTGTGGTGTTGGAGAAGACTCTTGAGAGTTCCTTGGACTGCAAGGAGATCCAAGCAGTCCATTCTAAAGCAGATCAGTCCTGGGTGTCCTTTGGAAGGACTGATGCCAAAGCTGAAACTCCAATACTTTGGCCACCTCATGCAAAGAGTTGACTCATTGGAAAAGACTCTGATGCTGAGAGGGATTGAGGGCAGGAGGAGAAGGGGACGACAGAGGATGAGATGGCTGGATGGCATCAGCGACTCGATGGACATGAGTTTGAGTGAACTCCAAGAGTTGGTGATGGACAGGGAGGCCTGGCATGCTGCGATTCATGAGGTGGCAAAGAATCGAACAGGACTGAGTGACTGAAGTGAACTGAAGCATGACTTTACTAGCATGGGAGATGAGTACAATTATCTGAAGGTTTGAACATTCTTATGCTTCCCTGGTAGATCAAAAAGCCAACAGATAATCTTAAACAGGAGTTTTAAAAGTAAAAAACTGAAAAAGAAGGCAGAAAAGGAGGAACAATAAATGAGACAAATGTAGAAAGGAAATCATAAAATGGGAGACCTAAATCCAACCATATCAATAATTACTTAAAATGTTAATGGAGCAAACATAACAATCAAAGACATAAATTAACAAAATGTAATTAAAAGCAAGACCCAACTAAGCTTTACAAAAGAGATGTACTTTAAATATAAAAATATATGTAAATGGATAGAAAAAGATATACCAATATACCATGTGCAATGGACTAAATGTTTTTGCCCCCTTTAAAAATCATATTCTGAAATTTTAACCCCCAGTGTAATAGTATTAGGAAATGTGACCTCTGGAAAAGTAATTAATCATGAGGGTAGCGCTGTCATGAATGAAATTATTGCCCTTATGAAAGAGGCTATAGAGTGCTTTCTAGTCGTCTTCAACTATGTAAGGATACAAGCAGTCTGCCACCCAGAAGAGGGCCTTCACCAGAGCTTGACCATGTTGGCACCCTGATCTAGACGTTGATCCTTTAAAACTGAGAAATAGGTTTCTGTTGTTTATAAGCCACCTAGGCTATGGTATTCTATTATAGCAGCCCAAAATGATGAAACACATCCTGCAACATAACCATAGGAAGGCTCGAGTGGGTATTAATATTGGACAAAATAGATCTTATAACACAGAGGGTCATTTTATACTGGTGAAAGCATGAACTAATCAGGAAGCTGTGAAAGTGAAAGCGTGAGTTGCTCAGTCGTATCTGACTCTTTGCCACCCCTGGACTGTAACCTGCCAGGCTCCTCTGTCCATGGAATTCTCCAGGCAAGAATACCAGGGTGGGTACCCATTCCCTTCTCCAGAGGATCTTCCCAACCCAGGGACTGAACCCAGGTTTCCTGCATTGCAGGCAGAATCTTTACTATCTGAGTCATCAGGGAAACATATAATAATCATAAATGGGTGTGTGCCTAATAACAGAGCTTCAGAAATACATGAAACAAAACTTGAAAGAACAAAATGGTGGAGGAACATACAATTCTACAATAGTGGTAGGAGATTTTAACATCTTGTAGGAAGAGGTAGAACAAGAGACTCCTCCCAAAAAATCAGCAAAAATATAACCTGAACATACTGTCAACCACCTTGATCTAATTGGTGTTCATAGAATGCTACATCCAACCAGAGAATACACATTCCTTTCTAGAGGTGCTTTCACAACAATAAATCATATGCTATGCATTTAAAAAACTCTCAAAATGAAATTATTATAATCATATAAGATGTGTTCTTTGACCAAAACAAGAACTAGAAATCAAAAGCAGTAAAAAGTTTAGAAACATCCAAAAATTTTAAACCAGCAACTCATTTTAAATGATACATGGCTAAGAAATAAATCACAAGAGAAATTAGAAAATATTTAAAACAAAAACAGTAAATCCACAGTATATCAAAATTTGTACAATGCCATTTATACTGTGCCAAGAGGAAATATATGATTTTAAATGCTCATATTAGAAAAAGGAAAAAGGTCTTAAATCAATGACCTAATGTTCCACTATAAGACTATGAGACAGTCAAAAAAGAAGAGCAAAATAAACTCAAAGTAAGCATAAGGAAGGAAATAATAAAGATAAGAGGATAAGACAATGAAATAGAAAAACAGGCAAAAGAAAGAAAATAGCAAAGGCCAAAACTCTGGCTCATTGAAACCAGGCATAGAAGGAACATACCTCAACATGATATAAAAGCCATATATGACAAACCCACAGCAAACATTATCCTCAATAGTGAAAAATTGAAAGCATTTCCTCTAAAATCAGGAGCAAGACAAGGGTGTCCACGCTCACTACTACTATTAAACATAGTTTTGGAAGTCCTAGCCACAGAAATCAGAGAAGAAAAAAATAAAAGGAATTCAGATTGGAAAAGAAGAAGTAAAACTCTCACTGTTTTCAGATGACATGATCTTCATCTAGAAAGAAAACCCCAAAGACATCACCAGAAAATAACTAGAGCTAATCAATGATATAGTAAAGTTGCAGGATATAAAATTGACACACAGAAATCCCTTGCATTCCTATACACTAGCAATGAGAAAACAGAAAGAGAAATTAAGGAAACAATCCAACTCACCATTGCAATGAAAAGAATAAAATACTTAGGAATAAATTTACCTAAGGAAACAAAAGACCTATATATAGAAAACTATAAAACACTGATGAAAAAAATCAAAGATGACACAATTATATGGAGAAATATACCATGTTTGTGGATTGGAAGAATCAATACAGTGAAAATGAATATACCACCCAAAGCAATCTATAGATTCAGTGCAATCCCTATCAAGCTACCAATGGTATTTTTCACAGAACTAGGACGACTGTTTTCACAGTTTGTATGGAAACAAAACAACTTCGAATAGCCAAAGCAATCTTGAGAAAAAAGAATGGAACTGGGGGAATCAACCCGCCTGACTACAGACTATCCTACAAAGCTACAGTCATCAAGATGGTATGGTACTGACACAAAGACAGAAATATAGATCAATGGAACAAAATAGAAAGTCCAGAGATAAATCCACAAATCTAAAGACACTTTATCTTTGACAAAGGAGGCAAAAATATACATTGGAGAAAACTGGTCAACCACCTGTAAAAGAATGAAACTAGAACACTTTCTAACACCATACAGAAAAATAAACTCAAAATGGATTAAAGATCTAAATGTAAAAACCAAGAAACTATAAGACAAGAAACTCTTAGAGGAAAATATAGGCAGAACACTCTTTCACAAAAATCACAGCAAGATCCTCTCTGACCCACCTCCCAGGGTAATGGAAATAAGGAAAAAAATAAATAAATGGGACCTAATTAAACTTAAGCTTCTGCACAATGAAGGAAACTATAAGCAAGGTGAAAAGCCAGTCATGAGAATGTGAGAAAATAATAGCAAACGAAACTGACAAAGAATTAATCTCCAAGCAGCTCCAATGAATTACTCTCCAGTTAATATAGAAGTAGCTCATGCAGCTCAATACCAGAAAAATAAATGACCCAATCAAAAAATGGGCCAAAAAACTAAACAAACATTTCTCCAAAGAAGACATACAGGTGGCTAACAAACACATGAAAAGACTCTCAACATCACTCATTATCAGAGAAATGCAAATCAAAACCACAATGAGGTACCATCTCAGGCTGGTTAGAATGGCTGCCATCAAAAAGTCTACAAATAATAAATGCTGGAGAGGTTGTGGAGAAAAGGGGATCCTCTTACACTGCTGGTGGGAATGCAAAACAGTATAGCCACAATGGAGAAAAGTGTGGAGATTCCTTTAAAAACTGGAACTAGAACTGCCATCAGTTCAGCTCAGTTTCATTGCTCAGTCATGTCCAACTCTTTTCAGCCCCATGGATTGCAGCACACCAGCTTCCCTGTCCATCAGCAACTCCCAAAGCTTGCTCAAACTCGTGTCCATTGAGTCAGTAATGCCATCCAACCATCTCATCCTCTGACACCCCCTTCTCCTGTCCTCAATCTTTCCCAGCATCAGGGTCTTTTCCAATGAGTCAGTTCTCCACATCAGGTAGCCAAAGTATTGGAGTTTCAGCTTCAGCATCACTCCTTCCAATGAATGTTCAGGACTGATTTCCTTTAGGATTGACTGGTTTGATCTCCTTGCAGTCCAAGGAACTCTCAAGAGTCTTCTCCAACACCACAGTTCAAAAGCATCAATTGTGAACTGCCATATGACCCAGCAACCCCACTGCTGGGCATACACACCAAGGAAACCAGAACTGAAAGAGACACATGTACCCCAGTGTTCACTGAAGCACTATTTACAATGGCTAAGACATGGAAGCAACCTAGATGTACATTGGCAGATGAATGGACAAGGAAGCTGTGGTACATATACACAATGGAATATTACTCAGCTATAAAAAATAACATGTTTGAGTCAGTTCTAATGAGGTGGATGAAACTGGAGCCTATTACACAGAGTGAAGTAAGTTAGAAAGAGAAACACCAATACAGTATATTAACGCATATATATGGAATTTAGAAAGACGGTAATGACAACTCTATATGCAAGACAGCAAAAGAGACACAGATGGAAAGAACAGACTCTTGGACTATGTGGGAGAAGACGAGGGTGGGACAATATGAGAGATTAGCATTCAAACATGCATATTCAGTTCAGTTCAGTTCAGTCGCTCAGTCATGTCAGACTCTTTGCAATCCCATGAATCGCAGCACGCCAGGCCTCCCTGTCCATCACCAACTCCCAGAGTTCACTCAGACTCACGTTCATCGAGTCCGTGATGCCATCCAGCCATCTCATCCTCTGTCGTCCCCTTCTCCTCCTGCCCCCAATCCTTCCCAGCATCAGAGTTTTTTCCAATGAGTCAACTCTTTGCATGAGGTGGCCAAAATACTGGAGTTTGAGCCTAGCATCATTCCTTCCAAAGAAATCCATAGGTAAATAGATAACCAGTGCAAGTTTGATACATGAAGCAGGGCGCTCAAAGCTGGTGCTCTGGGACAACCCAGAGGGTAGGGGTGAGGAGGGAGGTAAGAGAGGGGTTCAGGATGGGGGAACACATGTACACCCGTGGCTGATTCATGTTGATGTATGGCAAAAACCAACACAATTTTGTAAAGTAATTAGCCTCCAATTAAAATAAATATGTTCATTTTTTTTGAGAAAAAAGGAAGCATACTTTGGAAATTTGATAACTCTCATGAATTGTGTTCCCCTCAAATTTACACATTGAGGCTCTAATCTGTAGTGTGACTGTATTTGAAGATAGGGCATTGAAGTAAATAATTAAGATAAATGAGATCATAAGAGTGGAGCCCTAATCCTATGACTGGTGTCCTCATAAGAAGAGGAAGAGACACCAATGGCATGTGTGTACAGAGAAAAGGCCATGTGAAAACAGAGTAAGAAGGAGGCAATCTACAAACCAAGGAGTGAGGCCTTAGGAGAAACAAACTAGGCATACCTTGATACTGGACTTACAGATTACAAAAATATAAGAAAATTAATTTCTCTTGTTTAAACCACATGGTCTGTAATAAGGGGCTATATAATGATGTGAGATAGTGGTTATATGCAATCCAGGAAGTGAGTGCCAGGAATAAATCACTTTGATCTTGGATTTCACAGCCTCTAGAGTTATGAGAAATAAACCTCTGTTTAAGTCAACAGCCCATGATATTTTTATTATATCATGAAATAATAAAGTCAGCCTAAGCTAAGACAGATAGGAAGATTCAGTAATTGTTATATTAACTCTTTCCAAATTCATCTATGGATTCAACATAATTTCATCAAAATATCTGCAGGTATTTTTTGGTAGAAATTGATAAGCTGATTCTAAAACTTACACAAGCATACCTTATTTTATTGCACCTACCTTTATTGTGCTTTGCAAATACTGTGGTTTTATATGAGTTGAATTTGTGGCACCCTGCGTCTAGCAAATCTGTTGCTGCCATTTTCCCAACAGCGTTGGCTCCCTTCATGTCTCTGTGTCACATTTGGGTAATTCTCACAATAGTGTGAAGTTTTTCATTATTATTATATTTGTTATGTGATCTCTGATGTTACTATTGCAAAAAGATTACTACTAACTGAAAATTGAGATGATGGTTACCAATTTTTTTAGCAATTAACAATTTTTAAATTAATATGTATACTTTTTTTTAGAAATAATGCTATTGCACACTTAATGGTCTACAGTATAGGGTAAACATAGCTTGCATGTGCCCTGCAAAATCAAAAAATTCATATGACTTTCTTTATTATGATAGTCACTTTGTTGCAGTGGTCTGGAATTAAAGCCACATATCTCTGAGCTGTGCCTATATAGAAATGTGGAGGTGATAGAATATCTAATACAATATTGAAAAAGAACAAATTGGAGACCTTATACTATGTAATTTCAAGTCATGTGTTGTTGGCAAGAGGATACGCCAGTGACTCTCCCCAGGGACAATTTTGTCCCCCAGGAGACATTTGACAATACGTGCAGACATTTTTATGTGTCACAATTAGGGAATGGGTACTACAGTCATCTAATGAGCAGCGAGGTCAGAGACACTGCTAAATATCCTATTATATAATGCACAAGGGGCTTCACAGATGGTGTTAGTGGTAAAGAACCCGCCTGCCAACGCAGGAGATGCACAAGATGCAGGTTTAATCCACTGGTTTGGAAGATCCCCTGGAGGAGGGCATGGCAAACCACTTCAGTATTCTTGCCTGGAAAATCCCACTCGGACAGAGGAGCCTGGAGACAATACGTGCAGACATTTTTATGTGTCACAATTAGGGAATGGGTACTACAGTCATCTAATGAGCAGTGAGGTCAGAGACACTGCTAAATATCCTATTATATAATGCACAAGGGGCTTCACAGATGGGGTTAGTGGTAAAGAACCCGCCTGCCAACGCAGGAGATGCACAAGATGCAGGTTTAATCCACTGGTTTGGAAGATCCCCTGGAGGAGGGCATGGCAAACCACTTCAGTATTCTTGCCTGGAAAATCCCACTCGGACAGAGGAGCCTGGCTCGCTGTAGTCCATGGGGTTGCAAAGAGTTGGCCACAACTGTGCACGCACACACGCATGTCACACTTGAAGTGTGACTAGTACAGGGACCTGACTTTTAAATTTTATTTAATCTTCAGTTCAGTTCAGTTCAGTTGCTCAGTCATATCCAACTCTTTGTGACCCCATGAATTGCAGCATGTCAGGCATCCCTGTCCATCACCAAATCCCAGAGTTTACTCAAACTCATGTCCATTGAGTCAGTGATGCCATCCAGCCATCTCATTCTCTGTCATCCCCTTCTCCTCCTGCCCCCAATCCCTCCCAGCATCAAAGTCTTTTCCAATGCCTCAACTCTTCGCATGAGGTAGCCACAGTACTGCAATTTCAGCTTTAGCATCAGTCCTTCCAAAGAACACCCAGGACTGTTCTCCTTTAGATTGGACTGGTTGGATCTCCTTGCAGTCCAAGGGACTCTCAAGAGTCTTCTCCAGCCCCACAGTTCAAAAGCATCAATTCTTCAGCGCTCAGCTTTCTTCACAGTTCAACTCTCACATCGATACATGACCACTGGAAAAACCATAGCCTTGACTAGATGGACTTTTACTGGCAAAGTAATGTCTCTGCTTTTGAATATGCTATCTAGGTTGGTCATAACTTTCCTTCCAAGGAGTAAGCGTCTTTTAATTTCATGGCTGCAATCACCATCTGCAGTGATTTTGGAGCCCCCAAAAGATAAAGTCAGCCACTGTTTCCACTGTTTCCCCATTTATTTCCCATTAAGTGATGGGACCAGATGCCATGATCTCCGTTTTCTGAATGTTGAGCTTTAAGCCAACTTTTTCACTCTCCTCTTTCACTTTCTTCAAGAGGCTTTTTAGTTCCTCTTCACTTTCTGCCATAAGGGTGGTGTCATCTGTATGTCTGAGCTTATTGATATTTCTCTCGGCAATCTTGATTCCAGCTTGTGCTTTTTCCAGCCCAGTGTTTCTCATGATGTGCTCTGCATATAAGTTAAATAAGCAGGGTGACAATATACAGCCTTGATATATTCCTTTTCCTATTTGGAACCAGTCTGTTGTTCCATGTCCAATTCTAACTGTTGCTTCCTGACCTGTATATAGGTTTCTCAAGAGGCAGGTAAGGTGGTTTGGTATTCTCATCTCTTGAAGAATTTTCCACAGTTTATTGTGATCCACACAGTCAAAGGCTTTGGCATAGTCAATAAAGCAGAAATAGATGCTTTTCTGGAACTCTCTTGCTTTTTCCATGATCCAGTAGATGTGGCAATTTGATCTCTGGTCCTCTGCCTTTTCTAAAACCAGCTTGAACATCTGGAAGTTCACGTTTCACCTATTGCTGAAGCCTGGCTTGGAGAATTTTGAGCATTACTTTACTAGCATGTGAGATAAGTGCAATTGTGCGGTAGCTTGAGCATTCTTTGGCATTGCCTTTCTTTGGGATTGGAAGGAAAACTGACCTTTTCCAGTCCTGTGGCCACTGCTGAGTTTTCTAAATTTGCTGGCATATTGAGTGTAGCACTCTCACAGCATCATCTTTCAGGATTTGAAATAGCTCAACTGGAATTCCATCACCTCCACTAGCTTTGTTTGTAGTGATGCTTTCTAAGGCCCACCTGACTTCACATTCCAGGATGTCTGGCTCTAGGTAAGTGATCACACCATCGTGATTATCCGGGTTGTGAAGATCTTTTTTGTACAGTTCTTCTGCGTATTCTTGCCACCTCTTCTTAATATCTTCTGCCTCTGTTAGGTCCAGACCATTTCTGTCCTTTATCGAGCCCATCTTTGCATGAAATATTCCCCTGGCACCGCACAGAAGTGCACCGGCTGTGACAGACCATGCAGAAGCATGGCCGAGAGGAGCTACCCCATGTTCAAGGTCAGGGGCAGCAGCTGAGATCTGGCTCTAGGTAAGTGATCACACCATCGTGATTATCCGGGTTGTGAAGATCTTTTTTGTACAGTTCTTCTGCGTATTCTTGCCACCTCTTCTTAATATCTTCTGCCTCTGTTAGGTCCAGACCATTTCTGTCCTTTATCGAGCCCATCTTTGCATGAAATATTCCCCTGGCACCGCACAGAAGTGCACCGGCTGTGACAGACCATGCAGAAGCATGGCCGAGAGGAGCTACCCCATGTTCAAGGTCAGGGGCAGCAGCTGAGAGGAGCAACCCCACGTCCAAGGAGTGGCAGCTGCAGGGGCGCAGGAGGGCTGAGAGGAGATACTCCACATTCAAGGTCAGGAGGGCTGGCCGTGAGAAGATATCTCTCGTCCAAGGTAAGGAGCAGCGGCTGTGCTTTACTGGAGCAGCCGTGAAGAGATACCCCATGTCCAAAGTAAGAGAAACCCAAGTAAGACAGTAGGTGTTGCGAGAGGGCATCAGAGGGCAGACACATTGAAAACATAATCACAGAAAACTAGCCAATCTGATCACACAGACCACAGCCTTGTCTAACTCAATGAAACTAAGCCATGCCCGTGGGGCCACCCAAGATGGACATGACCAACCTAGATAGTATATTCAAAAGCAGAGACATTACTTTGCTGACTAAGGTCCGTCTAGTCAAGGCTATGGTTTTTCCTGTGGTCATGTATGGATGTGAGAGTTGGACTGTGAAGAAAGCTGAGCACAGAAGAATTGATGCTTTTGCACTGTGGTGTTGGAGAAGACTCTTGAGAGTCCCTTGGCCTGCAAGGAGATCCAACCTGTCCATTCTGTAGGAGATCAACCCTGGGATTTCTTTGGAAGGAATGATGCTAAAGCTGAAGCTCCGGTACGTTGGCCACCTCATGTGAAGAGTTGACTCATTGGAAAAGACCCTGATGCTGGGAGGGATTGGGGGCAGGAGGAGAAGGGGACAGCAGAGGATGAGATGGCTGGATGGCATCATGGACTCAATGGATGTGAGTCTGAGTGAACTCCGGGAGTTGGTGATGGACAGGGAGGCCTGGCGTGCTGCGATTCATGGGGTCGCAAAGAGTTGGACATGACTGAGCAACTGAAATGAACCGATACTAGAAAAAAATAAGCAAAATTGTGCAATGGAAAAATGGGAATGCCACTATGCAAGTATAATCAAAGTGTACATTTCAGTATCTGTTCTCCTCTTTTTAGGAATATGTATGTATGTACCAGTTAATGTGTTTTTATACATATATATGTATATATCTCTATATCCTTAAGATGTTGTGACCTTTCTACTTGAATTTTCCTCTGCCATTACATTTTGTAATAACAGGATTTCTAATCACTGCCTTCTACTTTTTGGTTATACTACTATTTCTTGCACCATTTTCCTTTTGTTGGACCTTTACTTTGTTTCCAGCTTTGTTTACACTAATTTATTCTGTTATTTCCTCACCTAGAAATTAGCAACTGAACTATCTAATCTATGGAAATATTTTCGAAAAGAACTCTCTTCCAAGAAAACTTAAAGGTGGAAAATATTTGTTATTTTCTCACAACTCATTGGTTGTGAGTTTTAAGAAAAGGTGCTTATATATTTTTAAGCTCAGATATAATCAGACAAGTTTTTCCAATTCAAATATGTCATTTTCATTTCATCAGTAATGCCTCTTATTGTTTCTCTTTGGATGCTGCTGTTTCCTTTTATACATTTTCAACTGAGTCAGCTAAACACAATAAACACATATTGATATGATAGGTGGTAAAAGCAACTAAAAAAAATCATTTATAATCATCAAAAACATCCTATGATTTTGAAATGTAAAGCAAAAAGAGGAGATAAATGCAAATAATTTCACCAGCCTTGCATGTCTTAAGCTAAATTAGTCTCTTTCTTAAGAAGAAAAAAGAAATCAATTTAAGGTAATCAGGAGGATTTCATTTTTATCATAGGACAAGGAATCAATAGGACCCAAATCAGTGAGACCATTTGAATATATATATATGTATATATATACACACACATATACACATACTTGACATATAAAATACTGAGCCACCAAAAAAATTCAAATGTAATGAATAGTAGTTTTATTAAAGGATTAGCCAGAAATTACCATTCATTTTAGGTCCTAATGGTTAAAACATTTTTCAAGTTTCCATTTTTGACCCCAGTACATATCTGAGACACAGAGAAAAGAGACTAGAATTATTAGAAGAAGATGGAATTGAGAAAAAAAGTTTGAACAGGATACAAAATAAGAGGCACAACTAATTAAATATTGATGTATCAATGTCATCTGATGAATACTCGACATTCAAAGAAAAAATACAGTTCATGAGACCTTCAAAGTCACTCAGATATTCCACCTCATTTGCAAATTTTAAAAACATAGATCCTTTAAAAAGAAACTATCTTTTAAAAATTAGAGCACCTTCCCTGATGGTTCAGTGGCTGATTCCCAAGGCAGGGAGCCTGGGTTCAATCCCTGGTCAAAAACCTATATCCCACATGCCACAACTAAAGACCCCCTGTGCCACAACTAAGACCTGCCACAGCCAAGACCTGCCACAGCCAAATAAACAGACATTAAAATAAAAACAATAATAAAAGCTAGAGGTCCAATACCTAAATGAACACTAAGGAACTATACAAACTGAATGACGAATGTGACACCCTATTTCATCTGCTTTGAGTGCTCAGAGTGCCAAGAAGACCCACACCTGCAAAGGAAAGGTTTGCATGGCTAAGTTTGGAGAACTGGAGATTTCAGTTCAGTTCAGTTCAGTCACTCAGTTGTGTCTGATTCTGCAACCCTATGGACTGCAGCAGGCCAGGCTTCCCTGTCCATCACCAACTCCCAGAGCTTACTTAAACTCAAATCCATTGAGTTGGTGATGCCATCCAACCATCTCATCCTCTGTCATCCCTTTCTCCTCCTGCCTTCAATCTTTCCCAGCATCAGGGTCTTTTCCAATGAATCAGCTCTTTGTATCAGGTGGCCAAAGTATTGTAGCTTCAGCTTCAGCATCAGTCCTTCCAATGAATATTCAGGACTGATTTCCTTTGGAAGGACTGGTTAGATCTCTTTGTAGTCCAAGGGACTCTCAAGAGTCTTCTCCAAGACCACCGTTCAAAAGCATCAATTCTTCAGCTTTTTGAGAATTTGATATTTAAAGAACTATTATAATATGTATCTATTTGGAGGGGGTTCCATGATTTCTTTTACTCCTGGGACATTTTATATCAATTTGTTGGTTGTTCTTTTATCTTTTGCAAATAAGACGTATGATTTTCCTCCTTCCCTCTTCCCATTTCTCATTTTTTCTCTTCTCTCCTATGGTATTCCTCTCATTTTCTCTTTCTCCTCCTTCTCTACTTCCTCTGCCTTCTCTTTCTCTCTATCTCTCTTTCCCTGAAAACAAAATTGTACCAGAAGTGTCTATATTGGTATGGAAAGGTTATGTTAAAGGAAGATATTGGCTGAATCCTTTAGGGTGGGTTTGAAATTGGGTTGGGAATTATAGTGCTCCAATATAAGAAAGTAGAAATAAAAGATTTTCTTCTGGGCAAGACTATTAGTGAGAATGGTACATCAGCAATACCAGATCATGCCATTCAGATTCTTCTAAAAATGAGCAGGGGTGATGAACAGGAGGATTTACACACACTCTATTGGAAGTTTGCCTATTGTTTTCTTTGCTAATGATGCTATTTTCAATGTAAAATCACCGTGAACATTAGGACGTATTTTATGCAAATAGCATTCGAGACATTGTTTTTATTACCTAACTTCTGAATTCATTATTCAGAGGAAAGAAAATGCAAATTGATTGCAAATGAATCTGCCAATTAAACTGAGAAAATATATTTTAATTATTCCCTTGGTGACCAGGCATATTTTTTTTTCCTGTTTACCCCGATTCTAAACACAATAGAGGCCACCTTATAGAGAAGCACTAGGAAATAGTACATAGGAAAGAAACAAAAGGTAAAGTTAAGGGTCTTAAAAATCAATCTATTTTTTTCAGGGATTAGTGAATTCTTTAATGCGCAAGTTGAAAGGAAATGTTTAACTCATTTAGAGTGATTAACACAGTTACCAGTATTTTGTATAGAATAATATTACATATTTTAAATTCAGAATATAAGGCAAAGCTATGATATTCACAATGAAAATCAAATCACTGTTCAAAATTGAGCTGGATTTCTGTTTTGGGCATTTACTAAAATATCTCTTCATCTGGAGGCAGGTGTCACTCATTTTCAAGTGTGTTTCTGGGATGAACACTTTTGGCTTCTTAATCCTAGGTCAATAGTGGAAATGTTAGCACGAGGAAAGTTAATACCGATTTTCTCACCTTAGACTAACAAGATTTCTGGATTGCATTGGCAAACAATTCAACAGAAATTTAGAAAGGATATTTTTAAGAGCAGGAAATCCCTTGTCAGGGAGGAAAAAAACTATAGGCAGACAATTCTCATGTCCAATGACTTCTACATTAAAAACAAATGTTTCATACTATTGAAATCATTTCATTACCCAGCTCATTCCTCTTATCTGGAGGTAATTTTTAACAGATTCCAGTCTACTTTGCAGACACAAATTTCCAGCCACTCTCCTTCATGCCCCAAGAGGCTATTTCATAAGCAAGCTAACATCAATTCAAACAAGATTCATTTTTTCCATCACTTTACACCCTAGAAAACTGATACAGACTTCCCCAGATGAAGTTTAATACAGAACATAGGTTTATGAAGTGTGGAACCTCATTTCAAATGTATACATAATACATCGATATAGATTTTGGAAACATTTTCAAGGAATACAAATGTGCTGGGTTCAAGGCTTAAATGGTCCTTTTCACTGAAATAAAGGACATAAAAGATATCAGAAGGCCAGAAAACTTTAAAATTTAGTGCCTTTTTCTTGAGATGTCCCAGAATGTTCTAGTTTAGAAAATAAATGGTATATCCAGCATGTAAATGGGTAGTATAAGCAATTCATTATATTAAACAAATTTGACAATTGAGTACCTGATTATGAATTTTAAAGCCTGAATACCTAGAATAAAGGTGCATGAGTCAAAACCATGATGACAATAAATAACAATAATACTCTATGAACAATAAAATGTCCCCCAAAGTTAAGAATGTGGTTAGTGTCAGTGAATAAAAATGCCTGCAGGGACGTGGTCACTCAGATTCTTTATCCTGTCTGAGAAACATCATTAAGGCTTGTGATGTAATAAGTAGAACTGTTTCATACTTTATATCTTTCTTAAAAACTTGGAGCTACACCCTCAATCACACCCAGCCTCTGTCTGGATATGATATCTGTTATCATACCCTTCCTACATAAATTTACATTTTATTCTGAGTAATAAGCTCCATAATTGAACTAGGCTATGCAAAAGTAGTACATATTTTTACGTAGCCCTACACTGCCTTTCTGTTTGATGGTTTCTCACACTTCAAGGCATGCATCCCACCTCATTCATTCAACAAGTGTTTATTGGGTGGTTATTTCACACTAGGGGTTGAGACACAGAATTGAAAAGAAAATCACTTTGCCCTTCAGAAGCTAATAACCAAGAAATCCAGAATTAGGTTTAAAGAGAAGGGGATTATATACAACCCTCCCCCATGCCTTCCATGTTTAGTTTATTTATGTCAAACATAATCATTTCATACTGATTTATATACATAATTCCTTTTCACAGAGACATGTCTAAGAAGAAAACTGCCAGGCCCCTCTGTCCATGATGATTCTCCAGGCCAGAATACTGGAGTGGGTTGCCATGCCCTCCTCCAGGGGTTCTTCCCAACCCAGAGGTTGAACCCAGTCTCCTACATTGCTGGTAGATTGTTTACCATCTGAGCCACCAAGGAAGCCCAAGAAGAAAACACGGTCTATGATTTTACTACTCAGAGAATCTCTATGAATGTTTTGTGTATTCTGTCCAATACTCTCTCCCCAGCATCACCATGATGTTTATATGTTTATCTAGGCACAGGGTGGAGAAGACGTGAACATGCTGAGAATAAGACTTTTGTTTTGCTAGCTTCCATGGAGAGGGGCCAAGGAGGAACAAAGTCAAAAGTAAGCTGACCATCTCTCCACTGAGCTCCAGTCTTTGCTGTTAAGTCACTTCAGTAGTGTCTGACTCTGTGCGACCCCAGAGACGGCAGCCCACCAGGCTCCCCCATCCCTGGGATTCTCCAGGCAAGAACACTGGAGTGGGTTGCCATTTCCTTCTCCAAAGACACTGTTTCTTATGCATCTTTCTTTGGAAATGACATAGGCATCTTCCTCAGCCTCATTGTTGCTTCTGAATTTTTCTCCTCTCCTTCTCCCTATAAACACTAGGATTTGAATCTCATGTGATCGGACTGAACAAATCACTATCCCTCTAACACTTGAGTCACTGCTCCATTCTGAAAACGGCTGACTGCTCCCTTGACCTCCAGTCCACCACACGATCCTAGTTTTCCCTCTAGTTCAATGGCCACTTCTCATCCTCCTTTGCTGATCTGCACCATTTGTGATCTCCAAACACTGAAGGTCCTCGGGTCTTAGTCTTCAGATCCAGGTCTAATCATAATGGCCTTCCAAAGATCCTTCTCAAATGGTTCTGTCTAAATAAAAAGTGATTCCATCCTTTCTGTTGCCTGAGCAAAGTTAAAGTCATCTTGTAGCACTGCCCTTGACTTCTGTTTTCACGCTCATCCCACTCATCAACAAATCTACTTCCTAAATACTGAGTTCCATCTCTAAGATATACTATTTTTCACTATTTTAAGATTCTCTGAGATTGGCATATGAGTTAAAATCAATGGCAGGTCATATTTTAATTGGTGGTTCTAATGTAGAACGCAAACTGTATCATTTCTCTCTTGGTTCAAATTTACATTAAAGCATGCTTCTACCCTGCCTGGGGCTTCCCTGGTGGCTCAGACGGTAAAGAATGTGCCTGCAATGCAGGAGACCTGAGTTCTATCCCTGGGTCAGAAAGATCCCCAGGAGAAGAGAATGGCAACCCACTCCAGTATTCTTGCCTGGAGAATTCCATGGATAGAGGAGCTTGACGGGCTACAGTCCAGGGGGTCGTAAAGAGTCGAACATGACTGAGCGACTAATACTTCACTTCTACCCGCCTAAAGCCTTTCGATGGGTTCTGTTTCATACTAGATAAAATCCAAGTCACTGCGATAACTAGAAAGGGCCTATAATTGTAGATCTCCTTACAACTGTAATCTCCCCTAAATTAATTTTCCCCCCTCTCTGTTTCAGCCCTCTTGGCCTCTGGGCCTTCCCATCTCAGGTACTTAGCATTTAGTGTTCCCCCAGCTTGGAACACTTTTCTTTCAGGCACTACACATGCATCACTCTCTCACATCCTTCAGACCTCTCACCAGATATCACCTTCTCAAGTCAAGCCTGCCCTTCCTGCTATGTTTAAATTGCAACATCCTTCCCCGCAACATTCCCTACTGGCCTTCCTTCTAGTATTTTTCACCAGAGCATTTATTACTTTATGATGTATTACAAAGAGCAAAACTTTCTTTTTATTTTTTACTCTTTCATTCACTTCTGTATCTTCAGTGCTAGATGTGTACGAGGCCCAAATGTGGTGCTCAATACTTAGTGATTAAATGAAAGAATATATAACAAGGATGTACTTTCTCTTTCATAAAATTAGACACAAGTAGAGTATCGCACAGAGTCGGACACGACTGAAGTGACTTAGCAGTAGCAGAGTATATGTCTACTCTTCTTTTTCAGTAGTAATTTGAACAACATGTATATTCTTATCTCTGATATGAATTAAACTTAAATATTTTCATTTAATGTCTATGAACTGAAGCATAACTGTTATTAAAAATGGTATTTATTGAGCACTGTTTATATACTGTTATATATCATTATGCTAAATGTTTTTATGTATTATTTGATATAATTTTCATTACAAGCCTATGAGTTGGGTAATATTATTTATTTTACAAATTAGGAAATCAATTCTCAGAGAAATTATCATTGTCTTAAGGTCTCAGGCTCCTCTGTCCATGGGATTTTCCAGGCAAGAGTACTGGAATGGGGTGCCATTGCCTTCTCTGAATAGTACAGCGCTGCAGAGCTAGGATCCGAATTAAAATAGCCTGATTCCAAAGTTCACTTCCTGCCTCTGAAGGTCAAATGTAGAAAATATGGAGGAAATCACACTGATTGTATTTGCTATCCTTATTTAGATTTACACGGTGTCACTGCTCATCACAGGCCTTTTGTCCAGAGGCATCACTGGGCATGGATTCTTTTAATTCTCTCCTCACTGGCCCTGTGCTTCCTGTTAAGGAACAATGCATGTGTATGTGTCATTTACCTATGTAGAAGAAACGATGGGATCCAACATCATTTATGATCTTTTGTAAATAGTGTTTTGAGATACATGTTTGGAATTGAGGGTGAGGTGACTTTCAAGAGAAAAGACATGAGTTATGTGGTGGGAAAGTAGAATTACTTAGCAAAAACTCAAGCTATTTTAGGGAGGAGAAAGGAGTAATGTACGTGTAGGCAGGAGCTCTCTGCTTGCTTGGTCTTGGCTTATTTCAGAGGAAATTGAGGGTTCATTAGAGATCAGTACGGATCCCTGTTTATTTCATTCAGGTGCAGCTTCCAGAAGAAGGGGAAGTTTACATTTACTCTGCATTTTCATTATTGTTTGAATATTTGGTGGCCTTCAGGGAGTAGTGAGGAAACCAGAACAGGAAAAATCATAGCAAGAATTCTAGTGTCTGTACTGAAATCTCTCATCTGGGTTTGGTGCTGCTATGAGAAGTTAGCTCCATCAGGGACTTCAAATATATGAATAAACTGGATATCTGAAAGCTAGGGTTTTTTTTTTCAGTTTAGTTTATGTAGCAGTACTGAAACATGGACCTAAATTTCCAGACACACCTCCTGTCAAGAAGTGGGTCTTTGTCCCCTTCCCTGAATCTGAGGTATCTGACTGCTTGGTTAATAGAATAGGGTACAATCAGTGATGACTCAGATACCTTCACTTCCATTTTTTTAAAATTGGGGTATAGTTCTCTATAATGTTGTGTTGGCTTTTGTTGTACAATAACGTGAATCAGCTATATGTATACATATATCACCTGCCTCTTGGACCTTCCTCCCACCCTCCTCCATCCATCTAGGTATCACAGAGCACAGAGCTGAGCTTCCTATGCCATACAGCGGCTTTCCATTAGCTGTTTTTACACATAGCAGCGTATCTACATCAATCCTAATCTCCCAGTTTGTGCCATCCTCACCTTCCCCGATCTGTCCACATATCTGTTCTCTTCATCTGCATCTCTATTCCTGCCTTGAAAATAATTTCATCTGTACCATTTTTCTAGATTCTACATATATGTGTTAATATACGATACTTGCTTTTCTTTCTGACTTACTTCACTCTGGATAACAAACTCTAGTTCCATCCACGTCTCTACAAATGACTTACTCTCAGAAGCAAGCCACCATGCAGTGAGAGAAAGCCCAAGTGGTCTGTGGGAAAACATATGAAGAGAAACAGAGACCCTATCCCATAGCCCAAACTGAGCTTCTAGCAACCAGCCATCCCAAACTTGCCAGTTATGTGGGTGCCATATTGGAAATGAATCCTCCAGTGCCCAGTCAATATGTTCCAACAGATGATACTTAGAACAAAGACAAGCTGGCCTTACCAGCTCTGTCCATATTATAAATTTATGAACAGTATAAATGATTGCTGTAATTTGGAGTGGGTTGCAACCATTGTTTTACTCCTACCTAATTAAGCTTTTGATATACAGTCTTAAAATACTGCAAATTATTACAAAAGTGACATTTTCAACTTGTGCTGTGCCTCTCTACCTCAGTGCTTTCTAAAGTAGGATCTATACAGTGAAAGAGCCAAAATAAGGGCACCAAGTCTGATACAAGGCCTCGACAATCCACAGACTGGATAATCAATACTGTGTCATGGAGATATAAGGTATAATTATCCTGAAAGCTGGAGTGTGAAGAATTAACTGCAGACATCACAGTACCGCACATGCTTCAGAGAGCGTGCATTTCCTGGGAAGGCTTAGAATTAAAGTTGTATTCTTCAAGTTGCCAAACTACCTCCTAGAATCAGTACGTAGATGCCAGTCATTGACATTCAAGCTATCAACAGGCTAAAGTCTTAACTATTACAGATCACAGAGCTAAAGCTTTGATTCATGTAAAATATACTAAACCATGCCAGACACCAAGCTGTGTGCTCCCCAACTTATCTTTGGTATGTAATTTTCTTAGAGTGTTCTATCAGCTCACAAAATCTTTGCTCGCAGGAAGCAGTGTTCTCTTTTTGCCTTGACATTTTTCTTGCATAAACCTGAAATATAGGTACAGCATAAATATTTTCCAAACCAAGATTATTCTATTTTTCAATTGGGAAATAAAATTTTGTTTTGACAGAAACCTGACTCTGACAACCATTCTGTCATCCAGGAACATTTGCTCATTATTTTTCAAATAGTAATGATCACAAATGACTAAATGACTTCAAAACAGAAATTCCTTTTAAAAAAATGTCACCCAAAGAAACACTCAAATTTCAAAATAAAGTACTCAGGATGGTCTATTATTTCCTTCAAGACACTAGGTGGTGAACACAAACTTACAGTTACCAAAGTGGAAGGGAGGGGAAGGGATTAATTAGGAGGGTGAGATTAACAATCATGTACTACTATATATAAAATAGATAACCAACAAGAATCTACTATCACAGGGCACTATACTTAATGTTTTGTAATAACCTATAAGAGGAAAGGATCTGAAAAAAATAGCCACATATGTACGTATAACTGAATCACTTTGTTGTACACCTAAACCTAACACAATATTTAAATCATCTATATTTCAATTTAAAAAAAGAAAAAGGTAGGGAAAAAAGGCATTTAAAGCAAAGATACTAGGTAGGGAAGGGTTAGTAGTGATAGCAATAAAAGTAGTAGTAATAATAAAAAAGTTAATGATATATTCACAGATATAACAAGTAAATATTTTAAAGGTATATATATTTTTTTTTCTTAAATTAATTTTTATGTTTTAGTTTGTTTTGCTTTACAATACTGTATTTGTTTTGCTACACATCGACATGATTCAGCCACGAGTGTACATGAACTCCCACTCCCGACCCCCACCTCCCCCCTCCCGCCCCACACCCTCTCTCTGGATTATCCCCGTGCATCAGTCCCAAGCATCCTGCATCCTGCATCAAACCTGGACTGGCGATTCGTTTCACTTATGATATCACACATGTTACACTGCCACTCTGCCAACCCATCCCACCCTCTCCCTCTCCCACAGAGTCCAAAAGGCCGTTCTATACATCTGTGTCTCTTTTGCTGTCTTGCGTACAGGTTTATCATTACCATCATTCTAAATTCCATATATATGTGTAAGTATACTGTATTGGTGTTTTTCTTTCTGGCTTACTTCACTCTGTATAATCGGCTCCAGCGTCATCCACCTCATTAGAACTGATTCAAATGTATTCTTTTTAATAGCTGAGTAATACTCCATTGTGTATATGTACCACAGCTTTCTTATCCATTCATCTGCTGATGGACATCTAGGTTGCTTCCATGTCCTGGCTATTATAAACAGTGCCGCAATGAACATTGGGGTACACGTGTCTCTTTCAATTCTGGTTTCCTTGGTGTGTATGCCCAGCAGTGGGATCGCTGGATCATAAGGCAGTTCTATTTGCAATTTTTTAAGGAATCTCCACACTGTTCTCCATAGTGGCTGTACTAATTTGCATTCCCACCAACAGTGTAAGAGGGTTCCCTTTTCTCCACACCCTCTCCTGCATTTATTGCTTGTTGACTTTTGGATCACAGCCATTCTGACTGGTGTGAAATGGTACCTCATTGTGGTTTTGATTTGCATTTCTCTGATAATGAGTGATGTTGAGCATCTTTTCATGTGTTTGTTAGCCATTCGTATGTCTTCTTTGGAGAAATGTCTATTTAGATCTTTGGCCCATTTTTTGATTGGGTCATTTATTTATATATATATTTTTTAAAATAACTCACATGCAAGCTCATTGAGTATTTTCAAATAAAGGCAATAATTAATATATAAAAGGCCACATTGAAAGTGATTATATTTATGAATTCCTATAAGCCAACTGGGCTTCCCAGGAGGCTCAGTGGTAAAGAATCCACCTGCCAATGCAGAAGACACAAAAGACAAGGGTTCAATCCCTGAGTCTGGAAGATACCCTGGAGTAGGAAATGGCAACCCACTCCATTATTTTTGCCTGGAAAATTCTATGGACAGTGGGGCCTAGTGGGCTACAGTTCATGGGGTCACAAAGAGTTGAACATGACTAAATGGGCACATACATAAGCCAATTATACTTTATTCCTAAGAATAGACACAAAACCCTCAAAGTCTGAGGGTTTAACTTCTGACCCTCCTACTCTAAAGACCAGCAAGCAAGTACTAATAAAAAAAAATGACTTAATACGCAAAATCTCTGGGAATTCATAAAATAGTGAATGTTACTATGGTCCCATCTACATTACTTTTTGAATCCTTATCTAGGGACTATGCATATTTTAAAAAATGATGCCCAACTTATATCTCATTTTCCTCAAGTTTTCATAAACTATGCATCTTTAATTCATTCTATATTACAAATTGCTTTAGCTATTTTTTTAAGATCTCCATGTTCAAAACAATAATATTTGAGAATATATGATTCAGCACCTTTCATGACGGGGCAGCTGGAAAATAAAAGATGACTGATGAAGTGTTGAAGTCCATTTAAGTCATGGGTAAATATGTTACCTCTTGGGATAAGTGGCATTACCACTTTTCTCATATGTATGCAGAGTCACAAGTACACATGTTAACAACTAACAACATATGTAAAAAAAAAAAAAAGAATGAATGTCCTTTGGGTGTTATTAAGGAAAGAAAGTCCATTAAATCATAAAGCATAAAATAATTAAATCTATAATTTTCAAACCTGTAAGATATAATTCTAGGAAACAGTGGAAACAGTGTCAGACTTTATTTTTGTGGGCTCCAAAATCACTGCAGATGGTGACTGCAGCCATGAAATTAAAAGACGCTTACTCCTTAGAAGAAAAGTTATGACCAACCTAGATAGCATATTTGCTGATTCATGTCGATGTGTAGCAAAACGAATACAGTATTGTAAAGCAAAACAAACTAAAAAATAAAAATTAATTAAAGAAAAAAAAAAAGCAGAGATATTACTTTGCCAACAAAGTTCCGTCTAGTCAAGGTATGGTTTTTCCGGTGGTCATGTATGGATTCGGACTCTGAAGAAAGCTGAGCGCTGAAGAATTGATGCTTTTGAACTGTGGTGTTGGAGAAGGCTCTTGAGGGTCCCTTGGACTGCAAGGAGTTCCAACCAGTCCATCCTATAGGAGATCATCCCTGGGTGTTCATTGGAAGGACTGATGCTGAAGCTGAAACTCCAATACTTTGGCCTCCTGATGTGAAGAGCTGACTCATTTGAAGAGACCCTGATGCTGGGAAAGATTGGCGGCAGGAGGAGAAGGGGATGACAGGGAATGAGATGGTTGGATAGCATCACCGATTCGATGGACATGAGTTTGAGTAAACTCCAGGAGTTGGTAATGGACAGGGAGGCCTAGCGTGCTGTGATTCATGGGGTCACAAAGAGTCGGACACAACTGAGCGACTGAACTGAATATTATTTATACTGAAAATTAATTGGAGAAGTCATTTATCAAAGACAGATTTTGAATGTGTATCAAAAAGTATATAAATACATAATATGTATCAGATACAAAAGCATATACACATGCTTACTTTAAAAATAGTTTTAATGAAAATAAAATCAGTGGTGCCACTTATAATTGTTAATTGTTTAGTTTCTTGTTTGTTTTTTCAGTTGATTTTTATTTTCCTTGATATCATTCACTAGAGTCAAATTTTAGTACTCTATAATTTCCCTTCTTAAAAACAATGCTAGTAGCTCAGTTTTGTTCCTTTGTAGACCTGCAGTTTCTGAGCATTTCATATTCCTAATACATTATTCTTTGTACAAAGCCCACAGCAACTATTACTGTAATAGAGCATGTTATCAGCAGAAACTTTACAGATAATGTGAAATGTGGGCAAAATAACATAGGCCTTAGAAAGAACAGAATTGAATCCTAGTTTTCGCTCTATTAGCTGTGAGATCTTGAGAATACTTAATCTCTAATCTCTTCTTCTTCATCTCTAAAATGAGCCTCAAATACCTACTTTGGAAGTTCTAAAAATAATTAAATGGAATAAGTTTGCTTAAATATGAACTTGGAGCCCAGTGCATAATACTGGATGAATACACTTAATGGCTACTGTTTTGATAAATACAGTATTAATACTCTTCAAGGTGATGGCACCCCACTCCAGTATTCTTGCCTGGAAAATCCCATGGATGGAGGAGCCTGGTAGGCTGCAGTCCATGGGGTCGCTGAGAGTTGGACACAACTCAGTGACTTCACTTTCACTTTTCACTTTCATGCATTAGAGAAGGAAATGGCAACCCACTCCAGTGTTCTTGCCTGGAGAATCCCAGGGACGGTGGAACCTGGTGGGCTGCCATCTATGGGGTTGCACAGAGTCAGACATGACTGAAGCGACTTAGCAGCAGCAGCAGCATTACTATTATTAACAATAAGCAGTATCATGTCAATTAAGAACATAGATTCTGAAGCCACACCGCCTCTGTTCAAATCCTGGATCATCTACTTACTAACTGTGCAACCTTGGGAAAGTTACTTTTTTTATTTATAAATGAGACAACAATGATAAAACCTATTTTATAGATTTGAATTGAGGACTAAATGAATTAACAAAAGAAAATTATGAAAATGATTACATGTTATTGCTGTTCAGTCTCTAGTTCAGTTCAGTTCAGTCGCTCAGTCGTGTCCGACTCTTTGCGACCCCATGAATCGCAGCACGCCAGGCCTCCCTGTCCATCACCATCTCCCAAGAGTTCACTCAGACTCACGTCCATTGAGTCAGTGATGCCATCCAGCCATCTCATCCTCGGTCGTCCCCTTCTCCACCTGCCCACAATCCCTCCCAGCATCAAAGTCTTTTCCAGTGAGTCAGCTCTTCACATGAGGTGGCCAAAGTACTGGAGCTTCAGCTTTAGCATCATTCCTTCCAAAGAAATCCCAGGGCCGATCTCCTTCAGAATGGACTGGTTCCATCTCCTTGCAGTCCAAGGGATTCTCAAGAGTCTTCTCCAACACCACAGTTCAAAAGCATCAATTCTTTGGTGCTCAGCCTTCTTCACAGTCCAACTCTCACATCCATACATGACCACAGGAAAAACCATAGCCTTGACTAGACGGACCTTAGTCAGCAAAGTAATGTCTCTGCTTTTGAATATACTATCTAGGTTGCTCATAACTTTTCTTCCAAGGAGTAAGCGTCTTTTAATTTTATGGCTGCAGTCACCATCTGCAGTGATTTTGGAGCCCAAAAAAATAAAGTCTGACACTGTTTCCCCATCTATTTCCCATGAACTGATGGGACCAGATGCCATGATTTTCATTTTCTGAATGTTGAGCTTTAAGCTAACTTTTTCACTCTTGTCTTTCACTTTCAACAAGAGGCTTTTCAGCTCCTCTTCACTTTCTGCCATAAGGGTGGTGTCATCTGCATATCTGAGGTTATTGATATTTCTCCCGGCAATCTTGATTCCAGCTTGTGTTTCTTCCAGTCCAGTGTTTCTCATGATGTACTCTGCAAATAAGTTAAATAAGCAAGGTGACAATATACAGCCTTGACGTACTCCTTTTCTATTTGGAACCAGTCTGTTGTTCCATGTCCAGTTCTAACTGTTGCTTCCTGACCTGCATACAGATTTTTCAAGAGGAAGGTTAGGTGGTCTGGTATTCCCATCTCTTTCAGAATTTTCCAGTTTATTGTGATCCACACAGTCAAAGGCCTTGGCATAGTCAATAAAGCAGAAATAGATGTTTTTCTGGATGTTTTCTGGATGTTCAGTCTCTAAGTCATGTCCAACTCTTTCTGACCCCATAGACTGTAGCAGGTCAAACTTATTCCATTCCTCTGTCCTCCACTATCTCCTGGATTTTGCTCAAATTCATGTCCATTGAGTTGGTGATGTTATCCAACCATCTCATCTTCTGCCACCCCCTTCTCCTTTTGCCTTCTCCTTCTCCTTTTGACTTCAGTCTTTCTAGCATCAGGATCTTTTCCAATGAGCTGGGTCTTCCCATCAAGTGGTCAAACTATTGGAGCTTCAGCTTCAGCATCAGACCTTTCAATGAATATTAAGGGTTGATTTCCTTTAGGGTTGACAGGTTCAATCTCCTTGTAATCCAAAGGACTCTCAAGAGTCTTCTCTAGCACCATAATTGAAAAGCTGAAGAAAACAATTCTTTGGCTCAGCCTTCTTTATGGTCCAGCTCCCACATCTGTATATGACTACTGGAAAAACTATATCTTTGACTATACAGACCTTTGTCAGAAAAGTGATGTCTCTGCTTTTTAATATGTTTTCTAGGTTTGTCATAGCTATCCTTCTAAGGAGTAAGTGTCTTTTAATTTCATGGCTGAGGTCACCATCAGCAGTGATTTTGGAGCCCAAGGAAATGTTTATTACATATTAATCCTTAATAAGTGTTTTTTTAATATTATTAACTAAGGGTATTTTAATTATTGTATTGATCCTAACGGAAATCAATCCTGAATATTCATTGGAAGGACTGATGCTGAAGCTGAAACTCCAATACTTTGGCCACCTGATGCAAAGAACTGACTCATTTGAAAAGACCCTGATGCTGGGAAAGGTTGAAGTAGGAGGAAGAGGGGATGACAGAGGATAAGATGATTGGATGGCATCACTGACTCACTGGACATGAGTTTGAGTAGGCTCTGGGAGTTGGTCATGAACAGGGAAGTCTGGCATGTCGCAGTCCATGGGGTTGCAAAGAGTTGGACATGACTGAGCAACTGAACTAAACTGAAGGGTATTTTAATTATCATATTATAGNAAGGTAGGAGGAAGAGGGGATGACAGAGGATAAGATGATTGGATGGCATCACTGACTCACTGGACATGAGTTTGAGTAGGCTCTGGGAGTTGGTCATGAACAGGGAAGTCTGGCATGTCGCAGTCCATGGGGTTGCAAAGAGTTGGACATGACTGAGCAACTGAACTAAACTGAAGGGTATTTTAATTATCATATTATAGGTTACTAATAGACTGACTAGGCTTAAAGTACAATTTTTCTTTCCACTTTCTTAGTGGGTAAGTTTGGACAATATATTTCTGTGGCTCAATTTTATTATGTGCAAAATGAATACAATGATAAACCTCAGAGGACTTGAGAAATACATATACATATGACAAACCTAGACAGTGTATTAAAAAGCAGAGACGTTACTTTGCCAACAAAGGTCCATATAGTCAAAACTATGGTTTTTTCAATAACCATGTATTGATGTGAGAGTTAGACCATAAAGAAGGCTGAGCGCTAAAGGATTGATACTTTTAAACTGTGGTGTTGGAAAAGAATCTTGAGAGTCCTTTGGACTGCAAGGAGATCCAACCAGTCAATCCTAAAGGAAATCAGCCCTGAATATTCATTGCTAGGACTAAGAAAAGGAAAGATAAAAGCATCTGAATGCAGAGTTCCAAAGAATAGCAAGAAGAGATAAGAAAGCCTTCTTCAGTGATCAATGCAAAGAAATAGAGGAAAACAACAGAAGGGGAAAGACTAGAGATCTCTTCAAGAAAATTAGATACCAAGGGAACATTTCATGCAAAGATGGGCTCGATAAAGGACNCAGATGGATTATATTCTTTCAGACAAGGATGGAGAAGCTCTATACAGTCAGCAAAAACAAGAGTGGCAACTGACTGTGGCTCAGATCATGAACTCCTTATTGCCAAATTCAGACTTAAATTGAAGAAAATAGGGAAAACCACTAGACCATTCAGGTATGACCTAAATCAAATCCCTTATTTCATCTTAGTGAGTTTAAATTTAAATAGCCATGTTAGTTAGTGGCTGCCATATGGGATAGTGCAAGTCTATGCAGAGAGCTGAATGAGTGTGCAAGGAGTAGGAAAACACTGACACGTAAGTTGGGCAAAAATTACAAGTCCCTGTAGTGTGGGGTGGATTACTTTATAAAACATTGACTCTCATAGTGAGAGCCAGGCTCTCTGAGCTGTGGCTTCTTGAGACCTGGCACTGTGGAGGAGTGGTTAGAGGGGGAGTCAGGTGGGTGGTGCAGGGGTAAAAAATCTGCCTGCCAATGCAAGAGATACAAGAGATGTGGGTTGGATCCCTGGGTTGGGAAAATCCCCTGGAGTAGGAAATGGCAACCCGCTCCAGTATTCTTGCCCGGAAGATTGCGCGGACAGAGGAACCCGGCAGGTCCATGGGGTCGCAGAGAGTCAGACACATCAGAAGTGACTTAGCATGCAAGCATAATGCAGAGGACAACAAAGCTCTCCACAAGAAAGAATTATTTGGCTCAGGACATCAACAGTGCTGAAACTGAGAAACCTTGTGAAATTGAGAAACCTTGGGACAGACAAATATATCAATGCAACAGCACAAGAGAGTCCAGAAATAAATTTACAGTCAGTTGATTTTCAGAAAAGTGCTGATCCAATTCACTGAAAAAGCATTTTCAATAAATGATGATTAAGAATGGATATTTGTATAAAAACAATGAATATTATATATATAATATTATAGTATTATACTATATATTATATACAACAACTAATTCCATATTGGTCAAAGATCTAAATGTAAAACCACTGTGGTGGCTCAGTGGTAAAGAATCTGCTTGCCAATGCAGGAGACACGGGTTTGATCCTTGGTCCAGGAAGGTCCCACATGCTGTGGAGTAACTTAGCCTGTGCAACCACAACTGTTGAATCTGTGCTCTAGTCTGGGAAACTGCAACTGCTGAGCCTATGCGCATAACTGCTGAAGCCTTCACGCCCCAGCAAGAGAAGCCATCGCAGTGAGAAGCTTGCACAGCAACGAAGACTCAGCACAGCCAAAAATAAAGAAATAAAACTATTTTTAATGTAAAACTAAAATTTCAATGCTTCTAGAGACAAGACAACATCAGAGAGTATCTTTTCTACCTAGACACAGGCAAATATTTGACAGAACATAAAGAATGCTCAAACTACCACACAGTTGCACTCCTCTCACACACTAGTAAAGTAATGCTCAAAATCCTCCAAACCAGGCTTCAGCAATACATGAACCATGAACTTCCAGATATTCAAGCTGGTTTTAGAAAAGGCAGAAGAATTGGAGATCAAATTGCCAATGTCCACTGGATCATTGAAAAAGAAAGAGAGTTCCAGAGAAACATTTATTTCTGCTTTATTGACTATGCCAAAGCCTTTGACTGTGTGGATCACAATAAACTGTGGAAAATTCTGAGAGAGATGGGAATACCAGACCACCTAACCTGCCTCTTGAGAAACCTATATGCAGGTCAGGAAGCAACATGGACATGGAACAACAGACTGGTTCCAAATAGGAAAAGGAGAACGTCAAGGCTGTATATTGTCACTCTGCTTATTTAACTTCTATGCACAGTACATCATGAGAAATGCTGGGCTGGAAGAAGCACAAGCTGGAATCAAGATTGCCAGAAGAAATATCAATAACCTCAGGTATGCAGATGGCACCACCCTTATGGCAGAAAGTGAAGAGGAACTAAAAAGCCTCTTGAAGAAAGTGAAAGAGGAGAGTGAAAAAGTTGGCTTAAAGCTCAACATTCAGAAAACAGAGATCATGGCATCTGGTCCCATCACTTCATGGCAAATAGATGGGGAAACAGTTTTAGACTTTATTTTTTTTTTGGCTTCCAAAATCACTGCAGATGGTCATTGCAGCCATGAAATTAAAAGACACTTACTCCTTGGAAGGAAAGTTATGACCAACCTAGATGCATTTTGAGAAGCAGAGACATTACTTTACCAACAAAGGTCCATCTAGTCAAGGCTATGGTTTTTCCAGTGGTCATGCATGGATGTGAGAGTTGGACTGTGAAGAAAGCTGAGCACTGAAGAATTGATGCTTTTGAACTGTGGTGTTGGAGAAGACTCTTGAGAGTCCCTTGGACTGCAAGGAGATCCAACCAGTCCAATCTAAAGGAGACCAGTCCTGGGTGTTCATTGGAAGGACTGATGCTGAAGCTGAAACTCCAATACTTTGGTCACCTCATGCAAAGAGTTGACTCATTGGAAAAGACCCTGATGCTGGGAGGAATTGGGGGCAGGAGGAGAAGGGGATGACAGAGGATGAGATGGCTGGATGGCATCACCGACTCAATGGACATGAGTTTGGGTAAACTTGGGAGTTGGTGATGGACAGGGAGGCCTGATGTGCTGCGATTCATGGGGTTGCAAAAAGTCAGACACGACTGAGCGACTGAACTGAACTGAAAGCACATTTATCTTAAAAGAAGAAATTGATATATTTGCTTCATCAAAATGAAAATTTTCTGTTCCTTGGAAAACTATTAAGCTACAAAGTTGGAGAACATATTTACAATTCATATATCTTATAAAATTATTTATAACCTGATATATAAGGAATGCCTACAGATTATTAAGAAAAAGACAGCTCAATTTTAAAATGGGCAAGATACTTGAACACGTACTTTACAAAGTAAGATATGTGAATAACCAATATATCACTAATCACCAGGGAAATACAAATTAAAACTACAATGTGATATTACTACCCACTCACTAGAATGACTAAAATTTTAAAGATATTAAGTTTTTGAAAAGATACAAATCTCAAACTCATATACATTACTGGTGGAAGTAAAAGGTGGTAAAACCACATTGGAAAACTGAGAGTTTCTTCTGTTTTAAACATACACATATTCTAAATAACTAGCAGTCCATTCCCAGGTTTTTACCTGGGAGAAATAAAAAGTGGGCATCCATAAAAAGACTTGATAAGAATGTCCATAGTATCTTTATTCATAATAGTCTCAAATTGGAAATAACTGAAATGTTTATCGATAGAAGATTAGATAAACAAATTGTGTCATATCCAGGTAATAAAATATTGCTCAGCAATAAAAATCAAAGAATTATTGTTATATATAACAACATTCATAAATATAAAACAATATATTTGAATTTCAAAAACAAGAACAATGTAATTGAATTTCAAAAACATTTAATTGTGAAAAAGAAAACTGGCACAAAATAATACACTGTATATGATTCTAATTATATAAAATTCTGAAGGCAAAGATGTGTTAAACAGAGTAGAAAAAGAACATAAAGAAAAATTCTGGAAATGTGCTTGATTGGGATATTGGTTGCTGCTGCTAAGTCACTTCAGTCATCTCCGACTCTGTGCGACCCCAGAGACGGCAGCCCACCAGCCTCCCTTGTCCCTGGGATTCTCCAGGGAAGAACACTAGAGTGGGTTGCCATTTCCTTCTCCAATGCTTGAAAGTGAAAAGTGAAAGTGAATTGCTCAGTCGTGTCCGACTCTTCACGACCCCATGGACTGCAGCCCACCAGGCTCCTCTGTCCATGGGATTCTCCAGGCAAGAATACTGGAGTGGGGTGCCATTGCCTTCTCCGGGGATATTCATTATATGCTGGGAAAGACTGAAGGCATGAAGGGAAGGGGGCAACAGAGGATGAGCCGGTTGGATGGCATCATCATCTCAATGGACATGAGTCTAGAAGAAACTCCTAGAAGAAAACATAGGCAAACACTTTTGATAGGATAATGCAAATCAAATTTCATAGCAAATTTCAGTGCAAATGCAAATCAAAATTCATAACAATTATTTTTTGGATCTGACTCCTCAGGCAAAGGGAGAAAAAAGCAAAAGTAAAATAAGACTTAATTAAACTTAAAAGCTGTTGCACAGCAAAGGATATCATCAGCAAAATTAAAAGACAACCTACTGAATGGGAGAAATATTATCAAATGATATGTCTGATAAGGGGTAAATTCCAAAATATATAAACAGCTTATATAATTCAATAATAAAAAACTAAGAACATAATCAGAAAATAGAAGACCTGAATAGGTATTTTTCCAAGAAGTCATACATATGGCCAACAAGCAAAAGAAAAATTGCTCAGTGTTACCAGTTACCAAATAAATGAAGATCAAAATTACAATGAGATACCACTTCGCATCTGTCAGAATGACTATTATCAAAAAGACCACAAATAACAAATGTTGGTGAGGATGTGGAGAAAAGGGAGCTCTCATAAACCATTGGTGGGAATATAAATTGATGCAGTCTCTTTGAAAAACAGTATGGTCGTTCCTCTAAAACCTAAAAACAGAACTACCATATGATCCAGCAGTTTCACTCCTGGGTGTATATCCAAAAGAAAGAAAACTAATTCAAAAAGATACATGCATCCCAGTGTTCATAACAGCATTATTTACAATAGCCAATATATGGAAACCACCTAAATGCCCATCAACATATGAATAGATAAAGACACGTAGAATGGAATACTACTCAGCCACAAAAAAGAGGGAAAATTTGCCATCTGCAACAACACGGAGGGACCTGTAGAATATTATGCTTAGCTCCAGTGCAAGGAGAATGGGTTGGATCCCTGGTTGGGAAGCTAAGATTCCACATGCCTTGCGATCAAAAAAACAAAATGTAAAAAACAGAAGCAATACGGCAACAAATTCAATAAAGACTTTAAAAGTGGTCTACATAAAAAAAAATCTTTTAAAAAATTTTTATAAAACAAAAAAACCCAACCTGAATCCATACTAATTTTAATAAATAAGATTTTTTGCTAGGAACTTACCAATTTTTCTGAAGTTTGTAGCTTTAGATTTCCTCTGAGGGCTAATTATATAATCTGGAGCAAATTCAATCTCTAATTAAGAGTCTTGGAGAGTTAGAGACTAAGGATATGAAGGGTTGGCATTTTTAGCAGTGATGGAGCACCCGAGAATTTTAGTTTGAAGGATCATACTAGGCTTGTTTCATTACAATCATAAAAGCAAGTTGAATAAATAAATAAAGGAGCAGACATTCTGATGAGCTGACTTGTGTATATCCCCCACCCCTACCAACTTTGCATATAGAGGCCCTAACCCCCAGTACCTCAGAATGGAGAATATGTGGAGCCAAGGCCTTTCAAGAGGTAATTAAGTTAAAATAGGGTCATTAGGGTGGCTGTTAGTCCAATACAACTGGAATCCTTATTAAAAGAGATCAGGACACAGAAAAAAAGGCCAAGGGGCAGCAAGGTGAAGACACAGTGAGAATGTAGCTCCCTGTAAGCCACGGAGCAAGGACTCAGAAGAAACCAAAGCTACTGACACCTTGACCTTGGACTTCCAACCTCTAGAACTCTGAGAAAATAAATTTCTATTGTTTAAGTGCTCTCTCCACCCAGTCTGTAGTATTGTGTTATGATAGCCCTTGCAGACTATACATATATTACTTGACAAGCCTCAGAGTTGAATCCAACAGTCATTTATTGAATATCCACTGTACCATTTGACTATGCCTGGTGCTGGCTGGCTGATGAAGGCACAGCCTCTTTCCCTTAAGGGGCCTCTAGTTCAGCGAGGCAGACAATCATGGTGGTGAATAATTTCACACAGGCTCAGAAATGTGTATGCACCATCAGCTCACATCCTTTACCTAACTGAAAGATATTTGGGGCATAAACTTAGCACCTTGCCAAACTAACATGGGTTTTTGTTTTTTTCTATTTTCTGTACCAGACCTTTCGTTGCAGCATGTGGGATCTAGTTCCTGACCAAGGATCAAACCTCAGCCCCCTGCACTGCGAGTGCGAAGTCTTAGCTACTGGACTACCAAGGAAGCCCCTACCATAGTTTTAACAAAGGCTTTTGACTTCACTGGTGGCTCAGATGGTAAAGCATCTGCCTACAACGTGAGAGACCCGGGTTCAATCCCTGGGTCAGGAAGATCCCCTGGAGAAGGAAATGGCAACCCACTCCAGTACTCTTGCCTGGAAAATCCCACGGACAGAGGAGCCTGGTAGCTACAGTCCATGGGGTCACAAAGAGTCGGATACTACTGAGCGACTTCATTTTCACTTTTCAGTTGCAAGCAAGAGAAACCAGCATAAAACAGCTCCCAGTGAAAAGGAGCAGTGAGGGCTTTTTTTTGCATCACAGGCAACAACCTCTTGGTGCTGTAGCAGGGCCACACAAGCACTGAAGCCTGTTCTTGGAGACATGTCAGCAATCGAGGTCATTCCTCTACTTGCCGCACGCTGGCTTCTCACCCTTGACCTCTCTACAGGTCTGTTTTCTTCTCAGTCTCAGCTGTTCATCATTCCTTGCTTCTCTGTGGAAATGGACATCCACCCCCCCCACCCGCTAACCCAGCCCTGGGTCCATGAGACTTTCCACTCCCGCACCACTAACCAATTGGCTGGTAACTTATTGCCTAAGTTCCGGGATAGAGTCTAGTGGTCCACTTGGACCATCCCTTGTCCTGATGGCTCGGATCAGAGTGGGTGGGAGAACAGTCCACGCATGGCCATTGGAACTGGAGAAGAAGGCCATCCTTGAAGGGAAGTGAGACAGGGCAAACATCTCGACAGTTTCTGTTTACAAGAATCAGAGTAGAATTCAATAATATTCAATGAAAGGAAATTCATTCCATCCATCTGTAAGTAAATCTATTTGCTTTGATTTAGACGTGTGATTTTCAGACCTGATTGCACATGGTCACCTGTGGAGTTTCAAAAACATGCCAGTGATTGGTCCCACCTTTTACCATAATATCGGAATCTGTGAAGGTGGGGCCCATGTAATTTTATTTTTTTTTAAGTTTTTAAATACTCCAGTGATTCCCAACATGCTGCCAGGATTGCAAACTTCTGGTTTAGGCTTCATGCCATTATAGTTTAGACTTCATATCTTATTCTTAAATGATGTGATCAAGTTAGAAATCACATACCTCTGCTAAAATTTCATCAGATATGCAGATGACACCACCCTTATGGCAGAAAGCAAAGAGAAGCGAAAGAGCCTCTTGATGAAAGTGAAAGAGGAGCTGAAAAAGCTGGCTTAAACTCAACATTCAGAAAACTAAGCTCATGGCATCCCGTCCCATCACTTCATGGCATATAGATGGGGAAATAATGGAAACAGTCAGAGACTTTATTTTCTTGGGCTCCAAAATCAATCACTGTGGACAGTGACTGCAGCCATGAAATTAAAAGACACTTGCTCCTTGGAAGAGAAGCTATGACAAACCTACACAGCATATTAAAAAGCAGAGACGTTACTTTGCCAACAAAGGTCCATATAGTCAAAGCTATGGTTTTTTCACTAGTCATGTATGGATGTGAGACTTGGACCATCAAGAAAGATGAACACCGGAGAGCTGATGCTTGTGAACTATGGTGTTGGAGAAGACTTGAGAGTCTCTTGAACTGCAAGGAGCTCAAACCAGTCAATCCTAAAGGAAATCAATCCTGAATATTCATTGGAAGGACTGATGCTGAAGCTGAAGCTCCAATACTTTGGCCACCAGATGCGAAGTGCCAATTCAATGAAAAAGACCCTGATACTGGGAAAGATTGAGGGCAGGAGGAGAAGGGGACGGCAGAGGACGAGATGGTTGGATGGCATAACTGACTCAATGGACATGAGTTTGAGCAAGTTCTGGGAGATAGTGAAGGACACATAAGTCTGGCATGCTGCAGTCCACAGGGTCACAAAGAGTCAGACACAATTGAACGACTGAACAACAACAACAACTGCTAAAATTTATGGCAAAAGCATCATTGAGTATTTTGGGGCAATAAGAGCTTTCTTTGGCAGGGGCTAGTAGCTCAGTTGGTAAAGAATCTGCATGCAATGCAGGAGACCTGGATTCAATTCCTTGGTCAGGAAGATGCCCTGGAGAAGGAAATGGCAACCCACTGCACTATTCTTGCCTGGAGAATCCCATGAACAGAGGAGCCTGGTGGGCTACAGTCCATGGGGTGGGGTCGCAAGAGTTGGACACAACTTAGCGACTACACCACCTCCAGTATTAATTTGAAGGTAACTTTTTATATTTCTATACGATGGTTGTTGTTGTTTAATTGCTAAGTTGTGTCTGACTCTTTTGTGACCCCATGGACTATAGCCTGCCAGGCTTAGGTTCTGGAAAAGTTGATTATCAGTTTCTTTGGAATGTAATAGTCTTCTGGAGAAATAATAAAATTAGTGCCTCCCATATATCTTCGCAGACTCTGCAGTGGAAACCTCCAGCAGTCTTCCCAGATCTCAGATTTCTCTTCACTGTTTCTGCACTCCCTTCTCTCAACTTCTGTGTGCTATTGCTTCCAAATGCCAATACCTGGAACTTTCATAGGCTTCCGAAGTGGCGCTGGTGGCAAAGAATCCACCTGCCAATGCAGGAGACACTAGAAACATGGGTTCGATCCCTGGTTGAGAAGACCCCTGGGAGTAGGAAATGGCAGCCTACTCCTGTCTTCTTGCCTGGGAAATCCCATGAATAGAGGAGTCTGGTGGGCTACAGTCCATGCGCCACAAAGAGTCATATGGGACTGAGCATACACACACACACACACACACACACACACGTAAACATTTAATTAAAGGGGGCTTCCCAGCTGACTCAGTGGTAAAGAATCTGCCTGCCAATGCAGGAGCCGTAGAAGACTGGGGTTCCATCCCCGGGTCAGGAAGATGCTCCGGAGGAGGCAATGGCAACCCACTCCAGTATTCTTACGTGGGAAATCCCAAGGACAGAGGAGCCTGCAGGCTACAGTCTATGGAGTCGCAAAGAGTCAGACACAACTGAGCAGGCACGCAGTCAGTCAGAACTGTCACAGAACTTCTTTGGACTGTTGACATTTGTCTGCCCAAGAAAACAGCAGGAAATGCCTGGGAGTTCACCCCTGTCTACACCCTCCCCACCACTCCCCCCAATCCCCCGCTCAAAGCCAACGACTGACAGGTGTGGTATGCCAGCCAGGCTCCCTTACTAATGAACAGTCTTTTAGTATCATTTTCACTGCCATGTCAAGCTAAAGCCATTGTTTCTCCTTAGTTATTTCTATCGTGAGTACTTCTATAATAAAATGAGTTCACAAATTCTTAGATATATTAATAAAAAACAATTTAAGACAGTCAACTTTACGTAATTGTATTCTGTGTAATAATATCCCCTTCATGGATCGCAGTCTTGTGGCGAAGGGGGTTGCATAACTCAATGAAGCTGTGAGCGAAACTGTGCAGGGCCACCCAAGACAGAAGGGTCTCAGTGAAGAGTTCTGACAAAACGTGTTCCCTGGAGGAGGGAGTGGCAAACCACTCCAGGATTCGTGCCTCGAGAACTGCACGGACAGTATGAAAGACAAAAAGATAGGACACCGAAAGATGAGCCCCTGGATCGGAAGGTGTCCAATATGCTGCTGGAAAAGAGTGGAGGGCAATTACTAATATGCACTAACACTTCCAGATAAAGAGCACCAAGGCTTTGCTTCTTCCTGCTCTTAGGAACAGAGTGGGGAAATAACCCCTTGAGAAGTAACCGAGTCACTGGGAAATTCCCAGGAACAAAGCATTTGGAGAAAGGAGAGTAAGTAAACGAGCAGGAAGGGATTGGTTGACATTTGTAAGCAGAGTGGAAGTAGATTAGATAGGGTGGTGTGAGCTGATGTTGGGGAATATAAAGAGGGATATTCAGAACAAAGGAAAAAGAGTGGTAACACGAACAGAGGCCAGACGGGACTTGAAAATCACTTAAAAGTGCTCTGTGTTATAAAATAGAAGACAGCTTGGCGTTTCCGGGGGCTGCAGTTATGACTGCTGCCACAAGGGGGCGGGCTCTGCCCACACTCACTTGCTCTCCTCAGAGCGTTCCGTTTTCCCACTCTGCAGCCTTCAAGGGCTCTAACTGGAGGTCTGTCACACTCCAGCCACAGTCAGCCAGCCTGTTATTAGTGCCAAGTCTTCCTCCTGGAGCAGTGACAGTGTACATTTCAGCAGTGGCAGAAAGGGGACAAATACAGCTGTTGTGAGTTTTAGGATAATTGCTACAGGCCATTTGGAGACAGCTTTATAATAACAGCACTTAACATCAACTTATACAATATTTCACTTTCTATCTTATTTTCCCCCTTGACACTTTTTAACACGAACTTGTTAATCCACTCAACTCATGTGAATCTGGAATTCTCTGCCCCCTAGTTTTACAAAGTGAGGCTTGTAGCCCCCTGTAAAGTATGTGGGTTTTTTTTCCTTCTCTTTAAAAAAAAATTATTTTTTTTTGGAGTATAGTTCATTTACAGTGTTGTGTTAGTTTCAGGTGTATGTACATATTTTAGGATTCTTTTCCCATACAGGTTATTACAGAGTATTGAGCAGATTTCCCAGTGTCATACACTAGGTTCTTATTATCTACTTTATATATGTGTACTTTATATACGCGTGCTTAGTCGCTCAGTTGTGTCCGACTCTTTTCGACCCTGTGGACTGTAGCTCACCAGGCTCCTCTGTCCATGAGATTCTTCCAGCCAAGAATACTAGAGTGGATTGCCATGCCTTCCTCCAGGGGATCTTCCCCACCCAGGGATTCAAACCCATATCTCTTCCAGATCCCGCATTGACAGTTGGGTTCTTTGCCACTAGCCCACCTGTATAGCAGCGTGTATATGTCAGTTCCAAACTCCCAGTTTATCCCTCTTCCTCCTTTCTCCTGTGATAACCATGTTTGTTTTCTATGTCTTTGAGTCTATTTCTGTTCCGTAAATAAGTTCATTTGTATCATTTTTTTTAGCTTCCACATTTAAGCAATATCATATGATATTTGTCTTTCTCTGTCTTACTTAGCGTGATAATCCCTTGGTCCATCCAAGTTGCTGCAAACGGTGTTATTTAGTGCTATCACGCTCTTTCATCTCACTCTCCAGCCTTTTCATGTGCTATCCCTTCTGCTCTCCAAGGTCTCTCCTCCCCTAGCTGACTATGATCTTTACCCAGAACAAACGCCATTTGTGAAAAACTCTCTCCTCACCTACCTCAAATCCAGGCTCTTCCCCCAT